>JAHIAM010012049.1:0-13868 GCA_021605205.1 Aegilops longissima
ATGCCTTTTTTGCAATTATGGAATGCCATAGCTTGAGTCAATCGAGCTCTACTTTTGCTATCAAATGTTTCTGGCAGATTGTTTACATGTTATTCAATTTTGCCTAGGTTGTTGTGGTTGATCCATGTATGCTATGTTATTGTTCTTGCCATGTATGTCTTCTATGCCATGTCTTCTTGATGTATGTATGTAATTTATCATATAAGGCTCTGTAGTAGTGCATTGAGCTTGTAAACATGCCTACTTGTTATCACTTTTGACATGCCATGTTGCTGAATCTGTTAAAGAAACTTTCGATATTGACATGGGTGTTACTATATTTTCCGATCCTTTTGGCTTATGGTCAGTAAGGGACTTTTGTTCTATGATTTTAGTAGATTCATGCCATGCCTTGTTTTGCTATTTTAAGTTCCTGTAGCATGTAGTTTTGTTGCTCTGAACATTGCTACTGATGCTGTTTTTGCCATGTCCGACTGATATTTTGTGCACTTTTGCCATGCTTGTTTGAACCTGTTATGATGTGATTTAGCCGTAGCTCAGTGCTCATCTTTTGTCAAGCATCTTGTGTAGATCACTGCCATATACTTTGTTGATACATTTGGGTGCAGTAGCTTAATTTCTTGTTGCTTGCTAAGTGGTATCATGCTGTTAATGGCGATTTGTGCCATTCTTGTTTTGCTTGTCATTTGCAAACCGTGCATCCGATTCGGTGATCTTTATATCGATTTCAACGAAATCATCTCATCTTTCAGTGGCATACTTGGTTTGCCAAGTTGATGCCTGGTTCATCATTTACCTTCGGGCCTTATCGCATTGCATATCACATCCGCATATCATGTCATATTTTGCATCATGTTGCTTGTGCATTGCACGTGATTTATTTGGTTCCTTTGTTTGTGTTCTTGTTTTGGGTAGAGCCGGAGGCAATGCGTGAGCGAGGAACCTGTTGAGAACGCTTCGAGGATCAAGCTTTCGACAACTCTGAGAACATTGCGAGCAAGAATTCCTTCTGAAATCCTTCTATCTTTGCTGCTAGTTGCTACGCTTTTGCTATGCCTATATGCGATGCCTACCACTTGCTATATCATGCCACCCATGTGCATATCATCCTAACCATCCTTTCCCTAGCAAGATTTGTTTGGCTATCGTGCAGCTCTTTCGGCCTCCTCTTATAAGGTACTAGTTGCAAGTGAAAACTGAAGTTTGTTCTTGTTGGAACATGGAGATATTGTTCTTATTGGAACATGTTTACTTTATTGAGATGTCAAATATATATATTTACTATAATAATGAAGGAAATATGCCCTAGAGGCAATAATAAAGTTATTATTTATTTCCTTATATCATGATAAATATTTATTATTCATACTAGAATTGTATTAAGGAAACATAATACATGTGGCAATATATAGACAAAAGCAGATGTCACTAGTATGCCTCTACTTGACTGAGCTCGTTAATCAAAGATGGTTATGTTTCCTAACCATAGACATGAGTTGTCATTTGATTAGCAGGATCACATCATTAGGAAGGTGATCTGATTATTTTGACCCATTCCGTTAGCTTTAGCACTTGATCGTTTAGTATGTTGCTATTGCTTTCTTCATGACTTATACATGTTCACCGTAACTATGAGATTGTACAACTCCGTCTCTGGAGGAACACTTTGGGTACTGCAAAGCGTCCTAGCGTGGCTGGGTGATTATAAAGGAATTACTCTGAGGTGTCTCCAAAGGTACTTGTTGGGTTAGCGTGATTTGAGATTGGGTTTTGTCCTCCGATTGTGGGAGGGTATCTCGAGGCCTTCTCGGTAATACACATCACATAAGCCTTGCAAACATTGTAACTAATGAGTTAGTTGTGAGATGGTATGATCTGAGCGAGCAAAGAGACTTACCGGTATGAGATTGAACTGGGTATTGAATACCGGCGGTCGAATCTCGAGCGAGTAACATACCGATGACAAAGGGAACAAAAGTTAATGTTGATATCTTGATTTGATTAGATAAAGATCTTAAATAGAATATGTTAGGAACCAATATATGGGCATCCAGGTTCCGCTTCAATGGTTTAATGACCAAAAGAATAGTTCTGAGTCGTATCTACATAGTTCTCGAACGTAAGGTCACTGCCGCTTAAGGTTTCGATGGCAGTTATATTATGAGTTTATGAGTTTTGATGTACAGAAGGAGTTCGAGTCCCGGATGAGAGATGGGACATGACGAGGAATCTCGAAATAGTAGGGACGTAAAGATCGATATATTGGGCGACTATATTAAGAGTTCGGAAAGGTTCGAATGATTAATATTTTAGTCTGCAGGAGTTACAGAATTTCCTGGGGGAAGTATATGGGCCTTATTGGGCCTGCGGGAAAAGAGGGCTGCTAAGGCTGGCATACGCCCAAGGCCTAGTCCGGGTGGACTAGGGAGGCCCTTGCCTTCTTCTCTTCCCTTCCTTCTCTCTACTCCTACTAGGAGAGGAGGTCCTACTCCCGGTGGGAGTAGGACTCCCCCCTTGGCGGCGCCTCCCTGGGCAATGGCACCTCCTCCTTGCTCCTTATATATGAGCGGGGGCACACATGACACACAAATTTGATCTCACGGATGCGTTTCATAGCGTGTGGGTGCCCCTCCCTGTATTCACTCGGTCCTTATGGCCATGGAGCTTAGGCGAGACCTGCTTGGAGCAGTCATATCGTGGCGGAGCTTAGGCGAAGCCCTGCGTCCCAGTGGAGCATCATCGCCGTCCTGCCACACGTCGTCTGTGGAACTCATCCCGACACTTTGGAGGATCGGGTAAAGGGATCGTCGTCGAGGCTTGAGCGTGTGCAGAACTTCGGAGGTACCGTCGTTCGGGGCCGCTTGGATCGGTCGGATGGCGTGAGCGATCGACTACATCAACCAGCGTTGTTATCGCGCTTCCGCTTTCGGTCTCAGAGTGCATGGGCGGACACTCTCCCTCTTGTTACTATGCCATCCCCACCATGGTCTTCGCATGTCGTATGTAAATTTTTGAGTACTACTCGTTCCCCAGCGGTATTATCGAACACGGTTTTATGCGTTGATGTCATGTGCACGAGTAGAACACAAGTGAGTTGTGGGCGATACAAGTCATACTGCTTACTGACATGTCATACTGGTTCAGCGGTATTGTGAGATAAGCGGCCCGACCGACATGCAACGTCGCTTCTGCGAGACTGAGTTTCACCGCTCCGAGCACTTTCGTTGCTTAAAGGTGACGGCGGGTGTCGTCTCTCTTTAGTTGAACCGAGTGTGGCTACGCCCGGTCCTTGAGAAGGATTAAAACGGAGTCTATTTGACAAACTATCGTTGTGGTTTTGATGCGTAGGTAGAGCGGTTCTTGCTCAGCCCGTGGCGAGCCACGATAAAACTTGCAACAACAAAGTAGAGGGCGTCTAACTTGTTTTTGCGAGGGCATGTTGTGATGTGATATGGTCAAGGCGTGATGCTATATTTTATTGTATGAGATGATCATGTTTTGTATAACCAAGTTATCAACAGCTGGCAGAATACATATAGTTTAAACTTTATTGTATGAAATACAAAGCATATGTAATTGCTTTACTTTATCACTAAGGAGGCGATGATAAATAGAAGCAATAGTTGGCGAGGCGACAACGATGCTCTGACGGTGATCAAGGTGTCGGCGCCGGTGGCGATGATGATCATGGCGGTGCTTGCGATGGAATCACCAGCACAAGATGATGATGACCATATCATATCACTTATATTGATTGCATGTGATGTTTATCCTTTATGCATCTTATCTTGCTTTGATTGGCGGTAGCATTATAAGATGATCTCACTAAAAATTATCAAGAGTATTCTCCACAGTATGCACCGTTGCTAAAAGTTACGTAGTACCCGAGACTGCTGTGATGATGATCGGGTGTGATAAGTTCTAAATCCATCTACAGCGGGTGCAAAACAGTTGCTACCAGCGGAATACTCGAGTTAAGCTTGGTGAGGCCTAGCATATAACGAGATATGGCCTCGGAACACGAGGAGGCGAAAGGTCGAGCGTGAATCATATAGTAATATGATCCAACATAGTAATATTCACCATTGAAAACTACTCCATCTCACGTGATGATCGGACATGGTTTGAGTTGATTTGGATCACGTGATCACTTAGATGACTAGAGAGATGTTTGTCTAAGTGCGGAGTTCTTAAGTAATATGATTAATTGAACTTTAATTTATCATGAGCTTAGTCCTGGTAGTATTTTGCAGAATTATGTTGTAGATCAATAGCTTTCGTTGTTACTTCCCTATGTTTTTATATATGTATTTCTAGAGAAAATTGTATTGAAAAATGTTAAGTAGCAATGATGCAGATTGGATCCGATGATACGAGGTTTATCCTCATTCTTTGCCTGGAAGAATTATGTCCTTAATGCACGCTGGGTGACGGACCTATTGCAGGAGCAGATGCATCACGTTATGAGCGTTTGGCTAGCTCAATATGATGACTACTTGATAGTTTAGTGCACCATGTTATGACAGAATCGGGACTTCAAAGGCGTTTTGACGTCATGGACCATATGAGATGTTCCAGGAATTGAAGTTAATATTTCAAGCAAATACCGAGTTGAGAGATGCTGAAGTCTCCAACAAGTTCTATGGCCTAAAGATGGAGGAGAATCGCTCAACTAGTGAGCATGTGCTCGGTTGTATGCAGGTACTTCAATCGCTTGAATCAAGAGTGAGTTAATCTTCCGGATAAGATAGTGATTGGCGAGGTTCTCTAGTCACCATCACTAAGTTACTAGAACTTAAGTGATGAACTACAATAATGCAAGGGATGGCGAAAAGATTCCCGAGCTCTTCGTGATGCTGAAAATCGGCGAAGGTAGAAATCAGAAAAGAGCATCAAGTGTTGATGATTGACAAGACCACTAGTTTCAAGAAAAGGCAAAGGAAAGAAAGGGAACTTCAAGAAGAAAGACAAGCAAGTTGTCACTCCTGCGAAGAAGCCCAAAGCTGGACCAAAACACAGACTAGGTGCTACCTGCAAAGAACTGGTCCTTTGAGCGGAAATGCCACCAATATTTGGTGGATAAGAAGGATGGCAAAGTGAACAAAAGTATATTTGATATACAGGTTATTGATGTGTGCACTAGTGTTTATAGTAGCCCCAGTATTTGATACTAGTTGGTTGCTAGATTAGTAACTAAGCAGGTTCGAATAAGAGACTAGTTAAAGGGAAGTGGCGATGAGTATTGGAATAGTTCAAGATTGATATGATCATCATCACCTCCCTATACTTTGGGATTAGTGTTAAACCTAAATAAATGTTATTTGGTGTTTCGTTGAGCATAAATATGATTTGATCATGTTTATTGCAAAGCGGTTATTCATTTAAAGTCAAAGAATAATTGTTACTTTTACATGAATAAAACCGATGGTCATACACCCAATGAAAATAGTTTATTGGATCTCGATCGTGTGAATACATATTCATAATATTGATGCCAAAAGATGCAAAGTTAATAATGATAGTGCAACTTATTTGTGGCACTTGCCGTTTGGGTCATATTGGTATAAAGCGCATGAAGAAACTCCATAAGGATGGATTTTTGGAATCACTTGGTTATGAATCATTTGATGCTTCGAACCGTGCCTTTTGGGCAAGATGACTAAAACTCCGTTCTCGGAACAATGGAACAAACTCTTGACTTGTTGGAAATAACACATATATACCGATGTATGCAATCCAATGAGTGTTGATGCTCGTGGCAAATTCGTTATTTTTGACCTTCACAAGATGATTTGAGTAGATATGGGTATATCTACTTGATGAAACATAAGTCTGAAATAGTTGAAAGGTTCAAAAGAATTTAGGAAGTAAAAATCATCGCAACAAGAAAATAAAGTTTCTCTTGATCGTGGAGATGAATATTTGAGTTCTGGTTTGGTCTTCAATGAAAACAATGTGGAATAGTTTCACAGCTGCCCGGAACACCAAACCGTTATGGTGTGTCCGAGCGTCATAACCGTACTTTTTTTGATATGGTGCGATCTATGATGTATCTTACCGATTTACCACTATCGTTTTGGGGTTATGCATTACGGAACAGTGCATTCACGTTTAATAGGGCACCATCTAAATCCGTTAAGATGACACGTATGAACTATGGTTTAGGATAAACCTAAGCCGTTTCTTAAAGTTTGGAGTTGTGATGCTTATGTGAAAAAGTTTTCACGATAAGCTCGAACTCAAATCGAATCGTCTTCATAGAATACCCAAAGGTAACTATTGGGTACACCTTCTATCACAGATCCGAAAGCAAGATATTTGTTGCTAAGATGGATCCTTTCTAGAAGAAGTTTATCTCGAAAGAAGTGAGTGGGAGGAAAGTAGAACTTGATGAGGTAATTGTACCTTCTCCCTTATTGGAAAGTAGTTCATCACGGAATCAGTTCGGTGATTCCTACACCAATTAGTGAGGAAGTTAATGATGATGATCATGAAACTTGGATCAAGTTGCTACCAAACCTCGTGGGTCTTCGAGTAAGATCCGCCTTTGAATGCGGTAATCCTATTCTAGAAGTCATGTTACTAGACCATGATGAACCTACGAACTATGAGGAAGCGATGATGAGCCGATTCCATAAAATGGTTTGAGACCATGAAATCTGAGATGGGATCCATATATGAGAACAAAGTGTGGACTTTGATGGAGTTGCCCGATGATCGGAAGCCATATTACATAAATGGATCTTCAAGAGGAAGACAGATCTGATAGTAGTATTACTATCTACAAAGCTCGACTTGTCAGAAGGTTTTCGACAAGTTCAAGGTGTTGACTACAATGAGATTTACTCAAGCTGGCGATGCTTATGTCTGTCCGAATCATGTTAGCAATGCCACATTTTATGAAATCGGCAAATGGATATCAAAACTACATTCTTTAATGGATTTATTAAAGAAGAGTTGTATATGATGCAACGGAAGGTTTTGTCAATCCTAAAGGGCTAACAAAATGTGCAAACTCCAGCGATCCATCTATGGACTGGTGCAAGCATCTCGGAGTTGGAATAAGCGCTTTGATAGTGTGATCAAAGCATATAGTTTTATCTGAGACTTGCGGTGAAGCCTGTATTTACAAGAAAGTGAGTGGGAGCACTACAACATTTACGATAAGTATATGTGAATGACATATTGTTGATCGGAAAAAATGTAGAATTATTCGCAAAGCATAAAGGAGTATTTGAAATGAGTTTTTCAAAGAAGGACCTCGGTGAAGCTGCTTACATTTGAGCATCAAGATCTATAGAGATAGATCAAAGGCGCTTGATAAGTTTTTCAATGAATACATACCTTGACAAGATTTTGAAGTAGTTCAAAATGGAGCAGTCAAAAAGAGTTCTTGCCTGTGTTACAAGGTGTGAGATTGAGTAAGACTCAAAACCCGACCACGGCAGAAGATAGAAAGAGAATGAAAGTCATTCCCTATGCATCAGCCATAGGTTCTATAAAGTATGTCATCTTGTGTACAGGATCTATTGCATACCCTACCACTAAGCTTGGCAAGGGAGTAAAATAGTGATCTAGGAGTAGATCAATGGACAGGTCAAAATTATCCTTAGTAGAATAAGGATATGTTTCTCGATTATGGAAGTGAAAAAAGGTTAAATGTAAAGGGTTACGTCGATGCAAGTTTAACACTAATCTAGATGACTCGAGTCTCAATCTGGATACATATTGAAAGTGGGAGCAATTAGCTAGAGTAGCTCCGTGCGAGCATTGTAGACATAGAAATTTGCAAAATACTTACGGCTCTGAATGTTGCAGACCCGTTGACTAAAATTATCACACAAGCAAAACATGATCACACCTTAGTACTCTTTGGGTGTTAATCACATAGCGATGTGAACTAGATTACTGACTCTAGTAAACCCTTTGGGTGTTGGTCACATGTCGATGTGAACTATAGGTGTTAACCACATATAGATGTGAACTATTGATGTTAAATCACATGGCGATGTGAACTAGATTATTGACTCTAGTGCAAGTGGGAGGCTGAAGGAAATATGCCCTAGAGGCAATAATAAAGTTATTATTATTTCCTTATATCATGATAAATGTTTATTATTCATGCTAGAATTGTATTAACGGAAACATAATACATGTGTGAATACATAGACAAACAGATAGTCACTAGTATGCCTCTACTAGACTAGCTCATTAATCGAAGATGGTTATGTTTCCTAACCATAGACATGTGTTGTCATTTGATTAATGGGATCACATCATTAGGAGAATGATGTGATTGACATGACCCATTCGTTAGCTTAGCACTTGATCGTTTAGTATGTTGCTTATGCTTTCTTCATGACTTATACAAAGTTCCTGAAACTATGAGATTATGCAACTCCGTTTACGGAGGAACACTTTGTGTGCTACCAAGCGTCTGCATGTTGGGTGATTATAAAGGTACTCTCTGGTGTCTCCAAAAGTATATGTTGAGTTGGCATGAATCGAGATTAGGTTTTGTCACTCCGATTGTCGGAGAGGTATCTGGGCCTTCTGTAATACACATCACATAAGCCTTGCAAGCATTGCAACTAATGAGTTAGTTGTGAGATGATGTATTACGGGCAGTAAAGAGACTTACGTAGCGAGATTGAACTAGGTATTGGATACCGCGATCGAATCTCGGGCAAGTAACATACCGATGACAAAGGAACAACGTATGTTGTTATGCGGTTTGACCGATAAAGATCTTCGTAGAATATGTAGGACCAATATGAGCATCCAGGTTCCGCTATTGGTTATTAACCAAGAATAGTTCTAGGTCATGTCTACATAGTTCTCGAACCCGTAGGGTCCATAAAAGGTTTGATGGGTTATATTATGAGTTTATGAGTTTTGATGTACCGAAGGAGTTAGTCCCGGATGAGATCGGGGACATGAGAGTCTCGAAATGGTTGAGGCGTAAAGATCGATATATTGGGACTATATTGGGGGAAGGTTCGAATGATTGGGATTTTTGGAATGGGAATTCAGGTTGGGGGGAAGTATTGGGCCTTATTGGGCCCCCTGAGGGCGGGGGGTGGGGGACTAGGGGGGGGCGCATTCTCTCTTCCCTTCCTTCTCTCTCCCTACTAGGAAAGGAGGGTCCTCCGTGGGGACCCCCGCCCTCCTCCTGGCCCACCTCTCCTTGCTCCTTTATATCACAGGGGCACCCAGTACACAAAGTTGATCTGGATCGTTCCTTAGCCCTGTCGGTGCCCCCTCCACCATTTCCCCGGTCAATGTCGGGGCTTGCGAAACCTGCGAGGAATCATATCGTCATTGGCGAAGCCCTCGCGGTGGAGCATCATCATGTCCTGCGCTGTCTTGTGGAACTCATCGATGCTGCTGGATGGGCCGGGGATCGTCAAAGCTGAGCGTGGCGAACCGGAGGTGCCGTCGTTCGGTACTTGGATCGGTCGGATCGGAAGGCGTGACTACATCAACGCGTTTTATACGCTTCGCTTTCGGTCTCAAGTGCGTGGTAACCTCTCCCCTCTCGTTGCTATCCCATGGTCTTGCGTGTGCGTGGAAATTTTTGAAATTTTTCCCCAACAATTAATGCATCTATATACTTGGTAAAGGGTGGAAGGCTCGGCCTTATGCCTGTGTTTTGTTCCTCTTGCCACCTAGTTTCCGCCATACGGTGTTATGTTTTGATTTGGTTCCTTACGGTTGGGTGATTTATGGACCCCCTTGAATTCGCTTTGAATAAGACTGTCGCAAGGCCCCTTTGGTTTACCATTTGCCACCTAAGCCTTTTTCCCCGGGTTTCGCGAGCCGAGGGTCATCTTTTTTGGGCCAGTTCTCCCGTGCTGGTCAACGGCGATGTCCGGCGCCCTTGGGCAATCGGGTCTATACCAACCCGACGTCGCTCATCGGTGTGCCACGAGCGAGATATGTGCAGCTCCTTGGTTTTGGCACATTCGGGGCTTTGCTGGTCTTGTTTATTCTGTCAAATGTCTTGTAATGCGGATTCGAGATTGATGGGTCTTCGGTAGAAGAATATCCCGTTGACCGTGAGAATAATGGGCTAAGTTGGGACACCTGCGGGTAATATCTTTAAACCGTGCCCGTTATAAAGATAATTTGTTAATGTCGGTTGTAGAAAACCAAGTTGACCTCAATAAAATACACATCAACGCGTGTTAAGTGATGGTCTCTTCCGGAGTCGGAAGTGAACCGACGTTGGAGTTATTGGGGTAAGTAGTTGGGATCACTTCTTGATCACTACTAGCTTACGACCGTGCTTTGTCCTCTTCTGCTCTCTTTTGCGATGTAGCCACCATATACTGGCCCCTGCAGCTCCACCTTACAACTCTGTCCTTCCTATAAGCTTAAATAGTCTTGATCTCGCGGGTGTGAGATTCGAGTCCCGTGACTCACATATTATACCAAAAATTGCAGGTGCCGTGGCGGTGCAGGTGGCGCCCGAGCTCAAGTGGGAGTTCGCGAGGCGTGTGTTACTATGTTTTTCCGATGATCTGTGGTGGTTGGGGCGATGGGATGTGTAGCATTTGGGGTATCTTCTTTTATTTTGGTTCCGTGTGGGACCTTGGTGTACTCGAATGATGGATGTTTATTTATGTCTTTGTGAAGTGGCTTGTAAGCCAACTATGTATCTTTTCCCTTATGTATTACATGGGTTGTGTGAAATTACCTCACTTGCGACATTGCTTTCAATGCGGTTATGCCTCTAAGTCGTGCCTCGACCGTGGGAGATATAAACCCTCGAGGTCAAGTTGTTCGAGCCTTCCCGACAGAGCCCCCTACTTGATTGTTTGCTGTCGTTGTTGTGTCTAGAATGGAAAATGTTTTGAGTCTTAGGATTATATATAAGGTAGGATTCTTTTCTCCCGGTCCCTTAAAGCTCTGCGAGGTCTCTGACGTAGAAGTTTGACTCTTCTCTCCTCAAATTTCACTAAAATTTTTTTTGGATCACGGGTATCTTGGGATCGTTCCGATGGTTTTGTGGCGAGAACATTGTTCTTGGTGCCTCGACATTTAGGGGTTGTGGCGTGTCCGGGAGTTGAGCTCCGGTGTTGTCCACAATTTTATCGTTGCGATTCGGAATACGAGTTTTGCCGACATGAAATCTCTTTTTGGCATTGTTTGGGAATAACCCGATAACGATCTTTGGCCTCGGGAATTGCCATGACTTTATAACGGATGTTTTTGAAGGTCGAGGTACATGATTTCAGTTTCTTGGTTATGTGTTGGGATGGATCGTGGATCTAGGTATTTTAGTTTGGGTGATATATTTTGTCCCTTCCCCAACACAGATTGCATAACCGAAAGTTTGGGTTTATAGGTGGGAATTCTTACTACGGGATATCTTTCCCCGGATGTATGATTTGAGATTGGGGTTCAACGTCTAGTGTCCACCCATTCCGGTCAATTTGTGGTGGAGGCATCTTAAAGAATCCTTGGCTATGCTGATTCGGGGGCGTCTTGTTTGTCATTTGGCGTCCGCTTTCGTCGTGTCGGTGGGCCCCACCACGAACACTTTGGGGAAATCTCTATCATGTGTTTGTTCGGCTCATTCTAAAGCCAATCTTTTGTTTGTTGTGATATTCGATTTGTTTCTAAGAGATGTTGTTTCCATATCTTTATCTAAGTGGCTTCTCACCTTAATGGGCGTGTGAGGATTAACTTTGGAATTCATTCGTTCATTCTTGTTGAATTTTATTGTGAAGACTATATTTGCAATTTCTATCCGTTGATTTTAACTTGACTATTTGTCTATCAAGGACTAATGGATGTCACCCTCGGGATGGCTCCTAGCGCGAATCCGGATAATGATGGGGATGTCGACCCTCCACCTTCACCTCCGCCTCGGAGGGCAATATCATGGCAGCCACCAATGCCAATGCTCAGATGATTTTGGCTCTTGCAAGAAGCGTACTTTGGGGAAGGCTCAAGGAAATCAAGGTCAAGGCAACAACCAGCCGCACTTTGCTCTCTGTCGTTTACGTGCGGGCCGGGCGGCGATTTTGGACATTGCAAGCATTTGAATGTAAATTCGACCGAGGACTTTGTCAAGTTTGCATCGTTTCAACTCAAGGATCAATTGGTACCACAATACAAAGATTCGGAAGGAGGTCGTGTCATTACAGGATGAGTTCGCCCGGATTTGAGCTCACCATATTCGAAAAGTGTTGTTGAGAGCAAGCGTGAGGGTTCCGCAATCTCAAGCAAGGCAACATTCTTCTATCAATACAATATCCAGTTCGAGGCTGCTTCGTTTTGCTAAGCAAGGCGTCGATGAAAAAGTATGATCTATCAATTGGAGGTGGGGAGAAGATCTGCATTAGCTCTTGTGTTTTTGAGCGAAAAGTATGATGAATTCTACAACAGGCAAGAAGCTGCCCAGCTCAAATGTGAGGCTTCTAAGAAGAATGGGATGCAGTTCAGTCTTCTTCTTCCCTCAAGTGGCACTAAAAGTTCTACCTTCCTCCTCCTCCGTTCCTCGGCCTTATCGGGGAACTCAGGTGGCCGTGGATCTTCCCACCCCCCAACCCGGCTTCGAACAAGTCTAATTCTCAAGCTCCAAGGTCAAGTGCTCCTTAACCGTCCGCTCTCCGGGTGACTTGCAACAATGTGAGAAAGGTCACTATCGAACAAGTGCTTCAACGGGCCTTCCGCCTCCTCCTCCTGTGAAATCTTCAAGCAATGCGTGGTCAAGCATAATCCCAATCGCAAAGGTGAATATGATGAATGCAGCTCAAGCGGGAATCTTGATGTGATAATGGGTAATCTTCGATTAATGATATTCTGCAAAGTCTTATTTGATCTTTGGTGCATCGCATTCTTTCATTTCAAGACCTTTTGCATCTAAATGAGTTGGTTTTCAAGATTTGCCTAAACCATTATTTGTCTCTCGGGTAAATTCATGCATCAAGCTCCATGGTTCGGATGTTTCTATCAAGATGGCGATTATAGATTTCTGGCTAAACCAATTGTTCCGGTGACCGGATATTGATCTTATTCCGGGATGGGGCTTTATCGGCCAAAGCTCAGCTTGATTGTGCTGCGAATCAATTGACTCACTCTTCTAATGATGTGATCATCTATGCGCTCGTGATGAAACCATTCGGTTGTTTTCTCTCAATGAAGGCGAATTGGATGCTATTCTCATTCGTGTTTGTGAGTACCAAGATGTCTTTCGGAAGAGCTTGGGTTGCCTCCTCATCGGCCCGATTGAGTTGTTATCGATCTTGAGCAGGCCTGAACCCGTTTCAAGCGTCCCAAGCTTGGACCTGATGAGCTCAAGGAATTGAAGAAGCAGCTCGATGAACAAGGTCGGTTTGATCGACGAGTTCATCTCCTTGGGGTTGTGGTGTTCTTTTTGTCCAGAAGAAGGATGGCCGGACCGACTTTCGTCGATTACCGTCCATTGAATAAGAAGACAATCAAGAACAAGTATCCACTTCCCAACATCAATGACTTTTCGAGCAACTCAAAGGTGCTAAAGTGTTCTCCAAGCTTGACCCTTATGGGTTATCATCAGTTCGCATTGTGAACAAGATATTCCCAAGACAGCATTTAGAACAAGCTTTGGTTCTTATGAATATCTGTCATGTCTTTCCCTTGTCAATGCTCCTCAACATTCTCCGGATGATGAACTTCATATTCAACCCTACACCAATGAATTGTCTTGGTCTATCTTGATGATATTTTGGTCTTCTCCAAGAATAAGAAGGATCATGCCAAACATTTGCGATTGGTGCTAGACAAGCTCGAGTATCAATTCTATCGAAGTTCTCCAAATGTGAATTTTGGCGATGAAGTGCTTTACCTTGGTCAATCATCTCCCCAAGGGCATCGTT
>JAHIAM010012051.1:0-11734 GCA_021605205.1 Aegilops longissima
GAATCCCGGGATCACCTCCCGATCCTCCCGATCCGCCCCTCACCCAATCGCCCCTTTCCCCCTGCCCCCCCCCTCGCGGACCTCTTCCTCTCCCATAAAGCCTCGCGAGCTCCGCCTCCCACCCCATTGTCGCCCTAGCCACCCCTCCGTCGCCCCAGGCCCCACCACTTGTCCCGCCTCTACAGTCCCCGCACCTCCGTGACCTCCTGAGCTCCAGAGCCGCGGAGCACCGTGCCGTCGATCACCCGAGCATCCGCCGCCTCGAGCTCCTACCGGCCGACTCGACCACCCGGCTCCTGACCCCACCCCGAGCTCCCTTGTCCACCCACCGCGAGGCTCCGCATCATCCCGGACCACCGAGCCGCCCATCGCGTCGCCGCAGCTTGACGTGCCGTCGTCTTCCCACGGTGGTCGCGGAACCCCATTAGATCTAGATCGTATGGTCTAGATTAGAACCCGAATGCGTCTAATTCTAAAAGCCGGTTTATTCCGGTTTATTTTGGTTTTAGTTAGATTAGTTTAGACCGGCCCGATTCGATTAAACCCTAGGCCCTTTAGCTATATTACGCTTGTCGTTAGTTTAGGCCCATTAGGCCCTTTTTCTTTTATTTTCATTTTCTGTTTTAACAGAATAGTTTCTGTTTTGAAAAATTCATATCTTTTATTCTGTTTAATATTTTAGGTAATTCTTTTTTGTTGGTTTGCAAATTTTCTATAGTTTCTGTAGAATATATATTTAGCTATGTTAAAATTAATTAAAATTGCTTTGATTTAGTTTTAGTCAGAATAGTAAATCTGCTATAACTAGAGTTAGGAAAATTATTTTGGATGATTCTTTTTGTCCCAACTTTATTTTGACATTGCAAACCATAGAAATTAATTTGGGTATTTTAGGATTAATAAATAAATAGTTTTAAGCAGAACCTCATTAATCCTAATTAATTAACTAGCTCTGTTTTCCTATTATTTTAATTAGTAAATAAATTTATTTTTAACATGTGATTGATTATTCTAGGATAGTTTCTGTCACTTTATAGGATGAACTTTTATTTATAATAAATAAAAGTTTTATTTTATTTTCTTAATATAAATTGGATTAGGCCTAATAGGAGTTTTACTATAGCTTTTAAATTGATTCTTTTTGCTCCTAATTGATTAATGCATTATTTTCGTTAAGTTAACATAAGCCCATGGTTAGGTTATGTTGAGAAAATTTTGTTATGTAAAAAAACTAGTTTTAGTTGTTGCTTGAAGTAGGAAAACTTTGAGTTGGATTTCTTGAGTTTTTCCTTTGGGTTTTGATTCGTTTGTTTTGGTGTGTTATATTACTATGCTATTGTTTTATGTGATCACATGCTATGTGCTCATTATAGTTATTGTTTGCCTCGGTAGAATTTTCCGGGTCGGAAGCTTGCTCCGAATCCCTAGTTTTGAAGATCGTCAACAAGGCAAGTTCACTTTGACCATGCTTTCTTACCTATGTTTTATTGCATTTAGTGGCACCTTTGCAACCACCCCTCGAGTGTTATTGAATCCTTGTAGTTGAGTAGTATGCATGAGGTAGGAACCCATCACCCTTACCAAGCCCGGGCGTTATTTAAATGCTACGCTATAGTAGCGGGGTTGGTATGAGTACTCGGGAGTGGTGTGAGAATGGAGGATTCTCGCAATGCGACAACTCCATGATGGAATCTGCAAGGATGCATCTTCAAGGCCTCAAGACTTCAAGACTCGAGACAGAATTCAATACACCTCTTTGGGTGAAGGCGGTTGGCGGCACCTGGAGAAACCAGTGGTTGGCGGATGCATGGAGAAGCGCCATGACATCTTGCGGAAAGCTTCACCCGACTCAAAGAGCGGAAGAATACTTCATGCTCGGGCTTACCGTGCAACCGCAAGTCATTATGGGCTCGGCTTGGTTGACCTTAGTTGTGACTCTGTGGGGCGGTACTAGCGGATGTAGAACTACGGTGGATGGGATGAGTACCGGACGGTGGTCGGAGGAACTCTTTGGAAGACCATGTTTGGTCATCTTGTTCTCAAACACCACGAGTGCGAGACGTAAAGAGAGGATCGAATCTTGCGGCAAAGTGTACAAACCTTTGCGGAGGTTTAAACCTAATCGATTAGCCTTGTCCCGATTACGGACAATTTGAGCATCGGACTTGGATCTATCTGGAACTCTCAACACGGATTGATAACTTAATTGTGGGCAACTTATGATGATTTTGGGCTATGAGACATCGGTTGGCGGAACCATGTCATGATAGAAAACTCCATAGTACAGACTTCATTTATTCCTTTGATGTAGGGAAAATAAAACCAGCTTTTAAAAACCCAGACCACGAGCCACAAAGCCAAATTGCATATAGTATAGTTTTACCATCTGTTTATTCATGTTGTGATCTTGCGGTACATTCAATGTCTTGACCTACCTGCTGTAACGTATCATGTTGAATATTTCCTCGACAGTAAAGTTACGATCTGAGGTTACGGTCTACACTCAACTTTGGATGGCGTTGATGGGACTCCATACCCGACTATTTGTTTCAGCGTGACTTATGAGGTATATATTTTTCGTTATTTATACATGTGATTGCACTTTGATATATACATTGCGTCTTGTGTGTGCCGACATCTGATCCGAGATGTACGGATACCACAGAGAAGCGGCCGTCGAGGTTGGTCGCTAATAGAAGGGGATGAGGCAGGCCAAGACCAAGATTCAGATAAACGAGAAAAGGAATATAGGCAGGCGAGTAACCTACGTCTGGGGCTGAAAGCGAGGTCCCCTCTCGCCAACATTTGGCGAAGCCACCGTAAGTTCTCCTCTTCCTCTGTGTGCATGGGCTCGGTGCTTGGCGCCGGCGATGCCCCTCGGTGGCGTGGTCGATGGGCGGTGTGTTGGGGGTAGCCTGCGGCTCCCCTCCTGTCCTCCTCCGCAACCAGCAAGGTCGGCACCAAGAGATCGTGCCCCCAACAGATGACGAGGGGTGAGTGGTGAACTTCTGTGGGGTGATTTCTACTCATAACCTTCTTCTTGTAGGCGTTGTTGGGCCTCCAAGTGCAGAGGTTTGTAGGACAGTAGCAAATTTCCCTCAAGTGGATGACCTAGGGTTTATCAATCCGGGGCGTAGGATGAAGATGGTCTCTCAAGCAACCTGCAACCAAATAACAAAGAGTCTCTTGTGTAAACACACCCAATACAATGGTAAATTGTATAGTGCACTAGTTATTGAAGAGATGGTGATACAAGTGCAATATGGATGGTAGATATAGTTTTTGTAATCTGAAAATATAAAAACAAAGGTAACTAATGATAAAAGTGGCGTAAGCAATTGTGCAATGATAGGAAACAAGGCCTAGCGTTCATACTTTCACTAGTGCAAGTTCTCTCAACAATAATAACATAATTGGATCATATAACTATCCCTCAACATGCAACAAATGAAGAGATTATGGTAGGAGTGCGAAACCACCTCAAAGTTATTCTTTCCAATCAATCCGATGGGCTATTCCTATAAGTGTCACAAACAGCCCTAGAGTTCGTACTAGAATAACACCTTAAGACACAAATCAACCAAAACCCTAATGTCACCTAGATACTCAATGTCACCTAAAGTATCGTGGGTATGATTATACGATATGCATCACACAATCTCAATTCATCTATTCAACCAACACATAGAACCTCAAAAGTGCCTAAAGTTTCTCTGGGAGAATCCGACGGCGTGTGCCAACCCCTATGCATAGGTTCATGGGCGGAACATGAGTTGATCACCAAAACATACATCAAGTGAATCACGTGATATCCCATTGTCACCACAGATACGCTGCGGCAGACATACATCAAGTGTTCTCAAATCATTAAAGACTCAATCCGATAAGATTACTTCAAAGGAAAACTCAATCCATTAGAAAGAGTAGGGGGTCCCGATTGGGTTTTGGTGGCTCACAGAGGCTTCTTGGTAGGAACTCCCGATCTATTCGTCTTCGGAGTTTTAGGATGCATTGGGTATATATGGGTGAAAGAATAGCGTCGGTTGGACCTCACGGGGGCCCACAAGGAGGGGTGTGCGCCCTAGGGGTGGCGGCGCCCCCACCTATGGCCACCTCCTTCTTCTGGCGTGCATCGAGCTTTCCGGTGCTTTCCTTCCAAAATAACTTCTCTAGTTGATTTCATTCCGTTTCGACTCCGTTTGATATTCATTTCTTGAAACCAAATAAAAAAATAATTCAGGTTGGGCCTCCGGTTAATAGGTTAGTCACGAAAATAATATAAAGTGGATAATAAAGCCCAATATTGTCTAAAACAGTAGATAATATAGCATGGAGCAATAAAAATTATAGATACATTGGGGATGTCAAGCATCCCCAAGCTTAATTCTGCTAGATCCTCGGTAGGTAAATGATAAAAAGATAATTTTGATGTGGAATGCTAGTTGGCATAATTTCAATGTAATTCTTCTTAATTGTGGTATGAATATTCAGATCCATAAGATTCAAGACAAAAGTTTAATATTGACATAATAATAATAATAATAATAATAGTTCAAGCATACTAACAAAGCAATCATGTCTTCTCAAAATAACATGGCCAAAGAAAGTTATCCCTACAAAATCATAGTCTGCTATATCTATCTTCACCACAAAGTATTTAAATCATGCACAACCCGATGACAAGCCAAGCAATTGTTTCATACTTTTGATGTTCTCAAACTTTTTCAATCTTCACGCATACATGAGGCGTGAGCCATGGACATAGCACTATATGTGGAATAGAATGGTGGTTGGAGAAGAAAAAAGGAGAAGATAGTCTCACATCAACTAGGCGTATCAACGGGCTATGGAGATCCCATCAATAGATATTAATGTGTGGTGAGTAGGGATTGCCATGCAACGGATGCACTAGAGCTATAAGTGTATGAAAGCTCAACGAAACTACATGGGTGTGCATCCAACTCGCTTGCTCACGAAGACCTAGGGCATTTGAGGAAGCCCATCATTGGATTATACAAGCCAGTTCTATAATGCAAAATTCCCACTAGTATATGAAAGTGACAACATAGGAGACTCTCTATCATGAAGATCATGGTGCTATTTTGAAGCACAAGTGTGGTAAAATGATAGTAGCATTGTCCCTTCTCTTTTCTCTCATTTTTTATTTTTTATTTTGTTTGGGCCTTTTCTCTTTTTTATGGCCTCTTTTTTTTAATCAGAGTCTCATCCCGACTTGTGGGGAATCATAGTCTCCATCATCCTTTCCTCACTTGGGACAATGCTCTAAAAATGATGATCATCACACTTTTATTTTCTTACAACTCCACAATACAACTTGATACTTAGAACAAAATATGACTCTATATGAATGCCTCGTGGGTGTACGAGGATATGCAATGAATCAAGAGTGACATGTATGAAAGAATTATGAATGGTGGCTTTGCCACAAATACTATGTCAACTACATGATCATGCAAAGCAATATGACAATGATGGAGCGTGTCATAATAAATGGAGCAATGAGGAAGTTGCATATATATTGGAATGGCTATGGAAATGCCATGATAGGTAGGTATGGTGGCTGTTTTGAGGAAGGTATATGGTGGGTGTATGATACTGCGTGAAAGGTGTGCGGTATTAGAGGCTAGCAATGGTGGAAGGAAGAAGGTGCGTATAATCCATGGACTCAACATTAATCATAAAGAACTCATATACTTATTGCAAAAATCTACAAGTTATCAAAGCAAAGTATTACAGCATGCTCCTAGGGGATATATTGGTAGGAAAAGACCATCGCTAATCCTCGGCCACTCATAAGGAAGACAATCAATAAATAAATTATGCTCTGACTTCATCACATAACGGTTCACCATACGTGCATGCTACGGGAATCACAAGATTTAACACAAGTATTCCTCAAATCCACAACTACTCAACTAGTATGACTCTAATATCACCATCTTCATATCTCAAAACAATTATCAAGCATCAAACTTCTCACAGTATTCAATGCACTCATAAGAATTTTTCTTTTGCTAATCTTGTATGCCTAGCATATTAGAATTATTTAAGCAAATTGCCATGCTATTTAAGACTCTAAAAATAATGTAAGTGAAGCATGATAGAATAATAGTTTCTATAAAACAAAACCACCATAGTGCTCTAAAAGATATAAGTGAAGCACTAGAGCAAACAACAAACTATTAAAGAAAATATAAGTGAAGATCAATGAGTAGTCGAATAATTATACAACTATCTGAAGACTCTATAACATTTAAAATTTCAGATCTTGATACTTTATTCAAACATCAAGCAAATCTAAAGAAAATAAAATGGCGCTCCACATAAAACACATATCATGTGGTGAATAAAAATATAGCTCCAGTAAAGTTACTGATGGAAGTAGGCGAAAGAGGGATGCTTTACAGGGCATCCCAAGCAAACTCTTGGTTGTCCTTGAATATTACCTTGGGGTTGGGCATCCCAAGCAAACTCTTGCCACTCCTTATTCCGTAGTCCATCGAATCTTTACCCAAAACTTGAAAACTTCACAACTCAAAACTTGACTTCGTAGCTCCGTTAGCGAAAACAAAACACCACTTAAAGGTACTGTATTGAACTCATTCTTTATTTATATTGGTGTTAAACCTACTGTATTCAACTTCTCTATGGTTTATAAACTATTTTACTAGCCATAGATTCATCAAAATAAGCAAGCAACACAATGAAAACAGAATCTGTCAAAAACAGAACAGTCTGTAGTAATCTGTATCAAATACTTATGGAACTCCAAAATTCTAAAATAAATTGGTGGACCTGAGGAATTTTCTAGTAATCATCTGCAAAATAATCAACTAAATAGCACACTCCACAAAATTTCTAGCTAATCTGGTAGCGCTAAAGTTTCTTTTTTTCAGCATGATCATAAAGACATCACCCAAGTCTTCCCAAAGGTTCTACTTGGCACAAACACTATTTAAAACACAAAACCACATCTTAACAGAAGCTAGATGGATTATTTATTTCTAAACAGAACCAAAATCAAGAAACTAAAATAAAATTGGGCGCCTCCCAACAAAGCGCTATCGTTTAATGCCCCTAGCTAGGCATGATGATTTCAATGATGCTCACATAAAAGATAAGCTGAAACATAAAGAGAGCATCATGAAGAATATGACTAGCACATTTAAATCTAACCCTTCCTATGCAGGGATTTTGTGAGGAAACAACTTATGGGAACAATAATCAGCTAGCATAGGAAGGCAAACAACATAACTTCAAAACTTTAAGCATAGAGAGGAAACTTGATGTTATTGCAATTCCTACAAGCATATATTCCTCCCTCATAATAATTTTCAGTAGCATCATGAATGAATTCAATAATATAACCAGCTTTGTGACACCCTCGATTCAATGGTACACTAATCATACCGCATAAATGTTACGATCAAGATCAGAACTCAGAAGATATCACAACACAACTCTAGACACAAATTAAAATAATACAAGATTTATGTTACAAGCCGGGGCCTCGAGGGCTCGAAATACATAAGCTCGAATACACAAGAGTCGGCGGAAGCAACAATATCTGAGTTATAAGTTAGACAAGTTTGTCTTAATAAGGCTAGCACAAAACAACAACGATCGAAAAGGCAAGGCTACGCACAGAGCCTCTATATACTCCTAGTGTCGACGGTTCTCACGTAGTAGTGAACATGGCATCTGACTGGCTCCAACATCTGGTTACATCAAGCGGAAAGAAGAAGAAAGGGGAAAGGGGGCAACAGCAAGTGAATACTCATCCAAAGTACTGCATAAACAGGATCTACACTACATATGCAACATTATCAAAGGAAGGGTAGTATATGTGGTGGGCTGCAGAAATGCGAGAATAGAGAAGGCGTAGTCCTAGTCTTACGGAATCCACCATCTTGCAGCAAACAGGAGGGTAGAGTAGCACAAAGTAAGGTAGAAGTAGTGTTATCAACCTCGTAGGAGATCCTTTCTCGACTCCTGCGAAGAAATCCCGAGAGCCATACTATCCGATTATCATCACAATCCATTACTCATCACCATCCAATTCTCATCACAAGTATCCGGTTCTAGTTGTATCGATCGGATACAACTCCAAGTGTCCGTTAGTAGGACAAGCTATCAATAGATGTTTTCTTCCTGCGAGGGTGCACCAACTTACCCTACGCTAAACAACTCCTGGGACACACTTTCACGGGTCATGCCGGCCTCGGCAAACATACGCCGCATAACCGACCTAGAATAGAGAGGCAAGCCACGCCCGAACTAAACCTATGCCCCCAAGGGTCATGGGCCATCTCCCAGGGCTCACCTGCGTTCGTGTAGGCGGGGTGGCGAACTAGCTACCTCCTTCAATAAAGGCGGTAACTACAGTCCAACGGCCAGCGCCGCGTCGGCCAGCGTCTATTAAGCTTGGCTGATGTATCTGACCTTGACATATACTATGCCCACGTGATGGTTAGTGCTATCGGGCGAGGCCTCGGATCAAATATCCAAATCATAGTGGATTAGGGCAGCGGTAACAGCGAGACTCACGAAGATGTGACCCGTTGCCCGTCTCGAGGACTTGCGGCAAGGGCTAGGAATGCCCGACCGCGCCAGTAATCATCTCGGGCACCCTCGGTCAACCGACTCCACATCACTCGCAATTAAGCTCGCGCGGGCACCCTCAGGTCGACCCGTCTTTAGTAACATGGCTCGGTGTAAAGTCATAGTAATCATAATAGCTTGTGTCCAAACATCAAGGGAAAACCGAGGAATCACCCCGTGAATTCCACTCGATGTAGTCATCAAGGTGAGCGTAAAGATTCACCCTCGAGGTCCACACTTGAGGGTTACGACGAGTCGTATCGGAAGTGGTTAAAGAAATCACCTCGATGACCACGACCGAATAACCTACGGTTAACATCGGAAGTCGATGAGGTCTCACCCTCGGTACTCGTTAGTAATCCATGAGTGTCGAGCAACTAAGCGGAAGTGATGTCGCGGTGGTCGGGCTGGTATTCGATCCGTTGATCGGGTCTTCAATGATGAAGCAGGGCAACGGACAAGGTGGGGTCATGATGGATCACTAACCAACCTATACTAAGCGGTTTAGGATAAGCAAGTAAGGTACAACATGTAGCGACCCGACCTCGGAGCGGTCGAAGCCTACGTGTTCAGTGCCATCCACGGATCATTATCTTTACACAACATCAATGTATATATCAAAGTGCAATCACATGTATAATTAACGTAAAACGATATATACCTCATAAGTCACAATGAAACAAATAGTCGGTGTGGAGTCCCATCAGCGCCATCGGCGGGTTGAGTGTGAGCCGTAACCACATCGTAACTCTTTCGTCGAGAAATATCGCAACATGATACGTTGCAGCCGTGTAGAATCAGTTACATTGAATGTCAGGCAAGATCACAATAAGAAAAACAGATGATAAACTATACTATATGCATTATGGCTTTGTGGCTCTGTATCTGAGTTACATTTGCGTAAAAGCTGATTTATTTTCCTACATCAAAGGAATAAATGAAGTCTGTACTATGGAGTTTTCTATCATGACATGGTTCCGTAGATGTCTCATAGCCCAAAATCATCATAAGTTGCCCACAATTAAGTTATCAATCCGGTGTTGAGGTTAGACATAGATTCGGTCGGATGCTCAAATTGTCCATAGCAGGGACACGGCTAATCGATTAGGTTTTAACACTCTGAGGTTTGTACACTTTACGAATTCGATCCCTCTTCGTTCTCGCACGAGTGTTTGAGAACAAGACGGCCAAACATGGTCTTCCAGAGAGTTCCTCGACCATGTCCGTACTCATCCCATCCTAGTAGTTCTACATCTGCTAGTACTGAGTCGGCCCGAGTCACCACTAAGGTCAACCAAGCGAGCCCATAATGACTTGCGGTTGCAGGTAAGCTTCGGGCATGAAGTATTCTTCCGTCTCTTTGAGTGCGGGTGAAGCTTTCATAAGATGTCATGGCGCTTCTCCATGCATCCTGTAACCACGGTTTCTCCAGGTGCCGTCAACCATCCTTCACCCAGTAGTGTGTGAATTCTTGTCTAGTCTTGAAGTCTTGAGGCCTTGAAGATGCAGTCCTTCAGATTCCATCATGGAGTTATCGTCATTGGCGTAGATCCTCCATTCTCACACCACTCCGAGCACTCATACCAACCCGTCTATAATAGCGTAGCATTAAAATAAATAACGTCCGGGCTTGTAGCAGGGTGATGGGTTCCTACCTCATGCATACTACTCAACTACAAGGATTCAATATCACTCTGGAGGTTGTTGCAAAGATGCCACTAAATGCAATAAAACATAGGTATGAAAGCATGGTGAACTTGCTGGTAATACTTGATGAAGATAACAACATTTGTCAGACATGACTTGGTAGAACTAATCGTCCTCGTTGAAAATCTATATAGTCAAACATAGCATTCACATAAGCAAACATCCTAGCAAACAATTTTAGCTTTTCGAAATAACAATCAAAACAACAAGGAAAATCGATAATAAAACTCAAACAAAATCAAAAGAAACTTCAAATAAAACTACAAAGAAAAACTACTAACGAAGATCTATGACTTTGCTACAAACATCTAATATAGTTTTGCCGTAAGTAAAAATTAACAACAATTAAAATACTAAACTAATAAATTAACAGAAAATAAAATGTAAAATAACTAATTTAACAAAATTTTTTCCATAAAATTTTATTTGCAAAAAAAAAATAAAAAGCTTTTATAAAACTCTAACTATGACCTATAGAAGGTTTCATAAAAACTAAGGAAAATAAATTTTTAAAATAAAAAAATTTTCTTGTTGTCTAAAGAAACACAACTAATTTTTCAAAAGTGACAAAAAGAAATAATTTAAAACTAATAAAAACAAAAAAAAAAGCTAAAAAGAACTAATAATAAAAATATTGTTTTGCAAAAACCTAATTTAAATTAACCTAGAAATAAAATACTAAATACTACTGGATAAACAAAGGTCCCAGACCGGGCAAAAAAATTAATTAAAACCTATTTTTAAACTCAAGTTATGGCCAAAATACTAATCTGAACAAAATTTATCAAATTCAAATTTAAACTACTCAAATTTGAAATCCAGAGACACTAACAGAAACTTCAGCAAATTTGTGACACTGTTGGAATCACTCAAAAAACTAAAAACTCTAAAAGATATGAATTTTCTAAGATTGCTATTTTTTGAAAAAAATGAATTACAGGATTTCGTGGATCTCACGGAGTGCGTCGGAGTTGGGGAAGAAGATCGGATCCGATGTTGCGGTTGATCCTAAGGAAAGAAGATCAGGGACGGTGGAGAATATAAACCTCGGAGAGGTCGGGCGCCTTGGCGGCGGTGGTGTTACTGCTTTGCTTTCCTGGAGAAGGGCGGAGAGGAGAGGGAGAGGTGTTGGTTTGATGTGTTGGAGGGATGCTTGGTTTTTAGTGGGAGGGAGGGCTTTGCGGGTAGGGACAAGAAATAGACTAGGATTAGGAAACAAAAGGAAAAGATCTAGAAACAAATCGGAATAACGGAATAAAGCGGATCAAATCCTACTAGGATTTTAAAGAAAAAACCTTGGCTCCTGGCTCCCTAGGTGCGTCGGTGGATGGCCTTGGCGGCCCTTGGCAACCAGGCCTTGGCCCTTGGCCCGGGGGAGCAAATTTTTTCTTTTTGGCCAGAACAA
>JAHIAM010012055.1:0-39193 GCA_021605205.1 Aegilops longissima
CCCCGGGATGGAGTAGGCCTGTGCCATCCATCGTTTTAGCAACACGGGAAAGTCGGCGTTGACTCCTATAATGGGCGTCGTCGATGGACCCGGCACCAGGGGCGGCAGGACCGATTGATGGATTGACCACTTCTTGACATGCATGAACACTCGTCGGTACATCCCTAACGTGGTCCTGGCGGCCTTGGTGGCGACGAATAGTACAACCCGGTTCCTGCACGGTATCTCAACACCAATCACCTTCGGTATGGTGGGCGGCTTCTTCATCCATGCCATAACCGTTAGAGCCAGCTTGGGAGGAACAAACATACTTGAGCTCACCTCCAAGGTCGTTGATAAGCTCGTTCATGGACTTCTTGTTCCAAGCACTGGAGGCATGCCGTGGAAGGTAAGCTTTGTTAAAAACTCAAGCTCGAGGGCACGGCCCCATCACGGTGCCACCGATCAAAGCTCACCAGCGTGCCATCGCAGAACAAGCCGGAAAGATTGAACACCATGCGATCGAAAGTTGTCCGAACGCGAAGAAATCAGCCGGTGGCGGACGGACTTACGAGCAAGTCACTTATTTGGATGCCGTGCGCAATGCCAAGAGCTTTGCAAGGTCGTCCGGCGAAGACGGGAGGCGGTTGCGTTGATGGTTACCATCGCACTTTGTCGACAACGTGGTCAAGCGCCGCCATGCCGCTTGGCGCACGCGATGCAGGTAGGGCCGGACCTCGGGATCTCCGGCTCGGAGATCCGTGTTGACCGGCAACATGATAGTCGCTTAGTCGGGAGTACAAGAGGGGATTTGGGGAACTGGATTAGGAATCGAGATTCGAGGCGGGGAGGGCGGGAGGCGGGGATGAAAAGTAGCATGAATTTCGAGCCGCCATATGCTCTCGGCGGCATAAGCGCAAAACACCGGTGGCGCCCACATGTCGGCCTAAGAGTCCTTATTCTTTCTTTTTGGAGAGCCGCCTTTTTTAGGATCTTTTGAGAGCCGGCCGAGAGTCTTGACCTGTTTGCATTTACTACTGGCCCATATTCAACGACACCTCACGGCCCAAACAAGTGTACATCATCGAAAAGCAGTGAGCTCAAATTATATAACTTGAAAAAGGAGATATACTCCGAACCTTTGGAGAATGGTGATGCCTCATTTAGCCCACCGTAGTTCGAGACAATAAACATTCAAAACAACGATATATACAACATTCAAACACTGACTAGTGACTACTACGACATAAACAGCAAGACATGATAGTTCATAAGTCTTGCTACACCAAAACACCCATCTGCAGCTCGGACTCTCGTGATCCGGGCGAGAATGACATTCTAAAGCGAGCAACTATTACATAGAAAGAGTGACATAGGCGAGGATGACCAAATGACAAGGAATATGCATAACAAAGAAAAGAACTACCCATCCAGAACCAGCAGCAAGACAACAAAGTCATTGAAGAGATGATCCAACACCATCATAATTTGCACGCTTCAGCGACCGATGATCCGGAGACACCAGTACTCCACCCTTCGATGCAACAGCCCAATTACCTATCAACACAGAGGCTTGAACCACATCTGCACTGTCGTAATTGAGACATCGGATCAAAGTTAATCTGGATGCCTTTGTCATTCTCACCTTCTTTTGGCTGCGAGGCTGTATTGTTGACAATCGGGGTTTGCTCCCGAACTCCTAGGGCTTGCCTGTGAACACAGATTTTCCATAGCAAGCGAGCCTCTCTGCCATCAAGGTCCTTGCCAGCGGTGATCTCTGGTTAATCGGATAATTGAGTCCGAAAACGAGAGTGTGAACCAAGGCTGTTTACCCCTCAACTAAAAATCCTAAAGGCCCCAACAAGCTGGTATCCTGCTCATAGGCGTAACACCATGTCCGGATACTCACGTATTACACGGTGCTTGTATACTGATGGGGTTTTTGCAATATAACTTTTCCGGCTCATGTGTCCGAATGATCATCGATCTTTTGTCATAAATCGATCGGCGAGGAACCAGTTGTGCTTCCTGTTTTTGGCAAAGGTGGTGTGATTACAAAGGCGATAATTGTAGGGACAACGCATCATATCAAAAGGACATGTATTGTTAATGTAAGATCAGCATTGTTAGAGTATGAGTAGGATAATGCAAAAACAACATTGATATGTCCTGTTGGGCCGGGAGGAAAATACAGGGAAATGTATCTTGGGTTCGAAAATATAGAAGTGCCATGCATGGTTATACTCATGTTATCTACTTATCGATTCTTCACGAAACTACCATGTCATGCATGTTATGTAATCATGTTCATCCTCACAAACAAATTCTTCAAGGTAACTAACATACCATGCATTGTTATATACTCGTGTTACGTAGGCAAAACTTTTGTGAGGATATTATTCTAGCCATTGATTCTGAAGGCGAATAGGTATGCACATGGTAAGCATTCAGGATTTCACTACTTCCAAATATAGAGTTCTCCATATGCACATTTACTTCCCTAATGTATGGTTAGATGAAACCAACGATGTGGTGCATGTTTCTACATCATGAAAATGAGGAAACTAACATGGCCATTGATACACACTCATATTTAGTAGTAGTATATAGATTCTGTAAAATAAGGATAATATCCATATATTCCTAACCGTTTGATTATTCAGGTACAAATTGGCTGTAATGACATGGTCACTCGCATGAATTAACTCATTCCAAATATAGCTGATTTGATATCTCTAACTATTGCCATAGTTCTACTCAAATTCTGCTCAAACAGGGATATGCCAATCATCACAAAAGTTCAAAGCAGTGTCATGGCGTCATCATTAACATGAGGCGGAAACAACTTACGCGCCGTCCAGCAATCGTGGTGCCATCTGCTTTGTCGATCGCGTAGATGATGCCATTGTGTTCAATAGCATCACGAAGTGTGTATCAGCTGGCGATGATCCCTGCGAGCGAGTTGTCTCCAGCTAAAAAGGCACGCGTAAAGATAAAGTCATGGTCGAACAAGGCAATTAGCTTGAAGTGCGTAATTCGCATGTCGTGTGGGCACTTGGCAGATTACAATCTTACGCAAAACAAGGTCCGTCCAAGCGGCGTAGTAATCTAGATGACTTGGACCGTGATGGTAATACTCTATATCCGGAGGAAGGATAATCTCATGGGATGCGGAAGTTCACGAGCACCAATTTTTATCTCTCTGAAGGCAGCCATCCGGTGGGAGTTCATGCCGACCAGTACATACCTGCCAAGAAGTTTGAGGCGATGGTGATCGGATCGATGTCGAGAAATGATGTCTGCGACCACTACATACCTGCAAAGTTTGGCTAATGGAGATCGGATTGAAGTCGAGGGCATCATGCACGCCTCCGTATCATGGTGAGCCAATCTCGCAAGACCAGATAGCAGCAAGCGGGGTGTCTTGAAAATCTTAGGCCTCGCTTGACGATGGCGTGTGCATCCCTCGAGCATGCAGCCAGCCTTGAGGCGTCAACATATCCATACGAACAACAGAGGTCGAGGATGTCATGGGATTTCTCAATCGGGCTCATATGGATGTTCTTGGTTCGTGTTCGCCATGGTGGAGTTTGGAAGGGGCTTGATTTATGGGGAGAAGGATGTCGGTCTGGAGTGGCTAGCGAGGAATAGTGTAGTCTTGGGGGCGAGTGGCGACATTGCAGGGCACGGTGAGATGGAGCGGAGGCGGAGACGGAGAAGGAGATGGAGATGGAGTGGTGCTATGGGAGGCGAGAGGGAGGCAGGAGGCGCCAATGTCTGTACGCCGGTGACGGAACTGCACAGTGCATAGGGTGAGGCTGACTTTGGTAACGAACACACGCCTCGCCTGGACTAGTGTCGGTAGCGGTGTTGTCACTTCCTTTGTGAGGACCGGATGAATAGTATTTTGACCATCAAGTGTACCACAGTTGTACTACTACTACTACTAATACTAGTAGGAACATAGTACTCGGTATTGTATAGCGGAAATAGGTCTCCCGTGCTAGCATGCTGTTCACTTCATCATTCAGGTATCATCCATATTAAGCGAGAACCAAATTCTCGTGCATGCCCAATCAGCGCTGCCGCGATGCATGCGGTGGTCGTTCTAGTGCATCAAGGCGGCATGCAGATCGTTCCACTTGAGAAGAGGAAAAATGGAAAGGTAGAGCGGCGGCAGAGGAAGAAGCGGCTGGCTAACGAGGCTGGGAGGATCGAGCAAGAAGTTAATGCTCCATGCCTAAAGGTTTGGGAAAACCTGATTTTCATAAGGTGACTTATACTCACCTAAGCGGAGGGACTATTCCTTAACGAAGAATGTTGTGTCTCACTCACGCTCAAAAAATCTATGACACATTTTTTATTTTTTGCATAGGTCCCACCTATCAGGAAGGATGAGCGCATGCACGAACAGATGCGACTCATCAGTCTACCCGCATAGCCCGTTTAGTCTACCTAGCCGTCTAATCAACTGCCCTTGCATACTTCTCCCATTTACTTCTCCATTTGAACCGATTCTCCTCGGCTTCTTCACCTCCCCTTCGTCTTCATTTGCATCCAAACCCCTTGCGTTCACATTGTTTTAACCTCTTTAAATAATCATCTACTACTTTAGTTAGACTAGCCATCTAATCCTAATTCTCCAAACCATAGCCCTCCGTTCAGTTCCAAATGGCGAAAAGATCGAGATGGAGGTTTTAGCGTCCAACATGTCCTCGTCGAATTCGATGCGCATAGTTGCCACCGTCACCGTCCACCCAGGGTTGTTGGCAGTGGATCAACAATGTATCCAACTCCCTCGAAAGGTAGAGACGAGGTCATCGGTCTCGATAGCAGTACAGGGCGTGCCCACAGGAAGATCCAGCGCCGTCCTTTAGCTGTGCCTCGAAGATGATGTTTTGGTGTACCACATCATACACTCGCCCTCCATACCAGGTGAGCTTCACGATTTCTTGTCTCGGGGACGGCGTATACTTTTGTGGGGCAGCCATCGAGGGACAAGCAGAACTGGACCGTACAACCTTGATTTGAAAAGCATCGCTGACCTACAAACCAGAATCAAAATTCACAGAAGATTGTGCTAAACAAACACCATCCCTATTCGATGTAGCAAATTTTGTGCTGTACAAATCTTGAAGGGTGTGAGATGGTGGCATTAAGGTCGTCGGATGGAAATTATCCCTGACGTCTGTGGGATAAAATATGCTGCCCTCGATGCCGTGTGAGTTTGAGATAGCTGCAAGGTCCAAGAAGCTTGTTGAAGCCGTCTCGGAGAATGAGAACAAGAAGAAGAAGAAGAAGAAGAAGAAGAAGAAGAAGAAGAAGAAGAAGAAGAAGAAGAAGAAGAAGAAGAAGAAGAAGAAGAAGAAGAAGAAGAAGAAGAAGAAGAAGAAGAAGAAGAAGAAGAAGAAGAAGAAGAAGAAGAAGAAGAAGAAGAAGAAGAAGAAGAAGAAGAAGAAGAAGAATTATGGATGGATGGATGAACTATTTGCTCTCTTGTAAAAAATATTTCCCTCTCGGTGTATATTGATATAGATGGACTATTTCGATGGTGTGCATGTCTTTGGAATAGAGTAGTGCGTGGGTCCGCTTGACTATAGGAACTATTTATCATATATAGCTTTCTCTGCTACTCCTTCCGTGATTGGTATCGAGTGCATGTGTCCATAGACATGACAGCTTGTCCATGGAAGTTCAACTATGGCGACCATCACGTTTCATCTCGCGATTCCCAGCCTCTCAACCCACGGCACCGCCCCCAACGTCGCCTCACCCTCTCGGCCGCACCGCCCCTCTGCCTTTGTGTGCATGACATGTGGGCCACCTAAAATCTGGCGAGCATCAAGTTTCTACCAAAGCCACCCACGATTCCCACAGCCGCTCGAACCCATGAAACCACGTCCCCAACCTGCGGCTCACCCCTCTTGGCTCCCACCCCTCTGCCTTTGGGAGCATTATATGTGGACCAGTCACCTATCGGTCCACATGTTATTGACTCAAGAGTAGGTGTAGTAATCTTTGAAGCTCAGTCAGCAGCCCAGGGCTTGTGGTGCTCCGCAGCACGAACTCGTGCCAAACTTGAGATTTGTTTCTTTACTATACATTCCATAGCGATTTAATGGACATTGTAATCTCAACATGTGATGGGGCTCTAAATTTGAATTTGAAACTTATAAAGCGAAAAGATTCAAAACAAATAAACTGGGAGAGGTATATCTGGATGTGTCCCATACAAAATAAGTCCCTGGTTTGTCACCTGAAGAGATGCGGTTAGAAAGGACACAACGTCTTCCTACAAATGATAACAAATCGGCGCGAGACTGCATGGTCCGCATTTGACCGCCATGTGCAAGGTTGTTATCTTATTCAATCTCCCGTGGTTCCATCGTACCAATTCATGCGGTGGCCCGTTGCATGGCTGATCCCAATGTTGGACAAAGGTTCTCTGGGAATGGTGTCACCGTTGTAAATGTTGTGCAAATTGATGTTGGTACCCTCCGTACATATGCAAGCCAATCTCCACTGCGCAGAGCCTAGCACGTGAAACAGTGGGCAGGGGAGAATTAGGAAATGGACACGAGTAGTCTTTAGAATGCATTTACTACGTGATCAAACTCATCTTACACTCTCGGAGGAAATCGAGTGCCCTCAACGTCGGCATCTCAAGGGCGTCAACACCTTCTGGCCATGCATGGAAGACCCCAAAAACATCCTCGTGCGTTCCACGGAACATCAAGATGCATTTGTATGAGTAGTTTATCTTGTGAGAGAAAAGGATGAGCAGGAAGGCCTCTAGAGATAGAGATGGACACTACTACTACCAATGTGCTGGCCGTGCGTTGCAATGGATCCAAACTAGTAGAATAATACTTGTTCACGTGCTTGAAATATAAACACTCTAGTTTTGATATACCGTGTCGAACGACAGCTTGTCCATGGAAGTTGAACCACGGCGACCATCCGTTTCTTGTTTCTACCACACCACCACACGCGATTCCCACAGCGCGCTCAACCCACGACACGGCGTCCCCGGCGTGGACATGGATCCTCACGGCGTGGCTATCAACGCCTTGCCTTTCCTTCAGCGGCGGGTGGGACCCACGCATGGGTCCCATGTCGATAATATTAGGATTGTTATCGTCGAGGATCCTCATCCCCAAGGAGAAATGTAACTCTGCGGCTGGCCTGGTGGTGCTCCCATGATATGAGCTCGTGCAAAAGCTGGAATTAGTTTCTTACTACTACCAACTAGTACTAGTAAGGTACCGTGCATTACTACATGAGGGTCTGATGGTTTGTGCATTATGCTTCTATGTGGAGTTTTGGATTCTAACATGTGGCAAATCTGGTGGAATGTAAGGTTAGGCAAGTTTGATTAACTTAGGTGAGTGTTTGGTTCAAGCCACACCTTAGGCAAGCCACACTAAGGCCCATGACATACACACAAAATGTGTGCAAGATTCCCTTAGGCTTGCCAACTTGTGGCTCTCATTTTGAAGAACTTTGCCTAAGCTTAGTTGTGGCAAAGTTAGTCATGATTAAAGCTCAACCATGGAGTCTTCTAGATTATACATGTGGCAGAATTTGGTGGATGATATCCAGCGGCGGTGGTGCTCGGTTGCCATCTTTGTACGTTCGGATTGGCTTCATCCAACGACCAACTTTCAAAGTTTTCACAAACTATATAGGGGTATAGATATAGATGTGCGGTCGTTGCAATGGATCCAAGCATATCTATTTAGTGGAGTGCACTCTAAACACATTATCTATTTATTTTCTCTAACCTTCGTAGCCATGCAACCAACACAAAGCTTCATGGGTGCCCCCACATCATATTATTCATACTACGTTGATTGAAAAAGATAAATCACCCAAAACAAGATCTTCCGTTTTTGTTCCTCGATGTTGTGCGTGCGTACCTACTAGTTGTATAGTGGTAGCACTAGTAATATAGTATTAGGAGTACAAACTTGGTACTAGTAGGAGTAGTACTAATGCGGAATGCTCCTACTCTATCAACCCTTGACACAAAATTTCTTGGCTTCCGTGCTACAGCTAGATCTTCCCTTGTTTACTTTTCCAACCGGTAAGGAGTGTCGGTTTGCTCAGCGGCGGTCCCACATGAAAGTGAAAATGCTAGGACACTTCCCTAAGCTATGTGTTTGTCTTGGAATGGCCATATTGTACTCCGATTCCGGGCGTGTGGGGTGCAGCGCCCGAGCAACAGCGAGCCTTTTCCTTTACTAGCAATGTGCCCGTGCGTTGCTACGGATCCAAAGTAGTAGAATAGTATTTGTTCACAAACTTGAAAGAAATCACTATTGTTTGATATACTCTAATATATTACTCCTCCGTACCTAAATATTTGTCTTTTTGAGATTTCAAATGGACTATCACATACGGATTATATAGACATATTCTAGTGTATCTAGCAAGATGCCCAGCGCGTTACGCAGAGTTGATGGAAAAATAAGCACAACTTATAAATTGGCGGATGGAGTACTAGTTACATTGATGCATATAATTAAGCAAAGGATCGCATTGTATCGGTATTGGATTTGGAGCGAGAATGCAACAACACAATAAATTAAGGCCACGATGATCGATCGTAGTGGTGATTCTGAAAACAAGAAGAAAGATGGATCCACGAGCGTCGACCTCCTCCTCCTCAACTTAGTCGCCGGACCACCGGCCGGCGGCTAAGGGCGCCGGCTTTTGGCGAGGTGAGGTGCTTCTCGGCAAAGGCATCCAAGCGTCCAGCGGTTGAGAAAACCAACGTCGTGAGTCCTCAGCGCCTTAGATACCTATGTACCAATTTGCTCATACCGTGGATGTGCAGTCGGCCAATTCTTGAACATGGCGCCTCATGACCTCAGGTGGACATTCTTACGTAGCATCGTGATGGCAGAGGCCAGGTTATCGAAGGTTCCGGCCATGGAGGCCGATTAGGTGTGAGCAATGAGGAGCGGCGGAGCGGCAGGCGGAAATGGGAGAGCTGATGTCGTCCGTGATCTTCTTGAGGGCGGTGAACTTGTTGCTGGTTAGCGATCATCGATCAACTGAGAGTCGTAGTTGGCGTCAGCAATGGACATCCACCACCGGTCTCGATACATCTCAACATATCTACTTTCCAAACACTTTTGCCCTTGTTTTGGACTCTAACACATGATTTGAATGAAACTAACGGATTGTGTTGTTTCAGCAGAACTACCATAATGTTGTTTATGTAGAAAAAAATTTCTCGGAATGTCCTAGAAATCCACGGAAGCACTTTTTGGAATTAATAAATTTTTGGCGAAAGAATTAATGCGGGGCCCTTTGTCACGAGGCAGGCGCTAAAGCGCGACCTCCTATCTCGTGGGCCCCTGGACCTCCACGGCGTCAACTCAACTCCATATATTCCGTTTGCGGAGAAAAAAATCAGAGAGAAAGTGTCGCCGCATTTCGACGCGGAGCCGCCAGCCCTAATCTCTCGGGAGGCTGATCCAGTCAGTTACGGGCTCAGGAGAGATTCGTCACCATCGTCATCATCAACCATCCTCCATCACCAATTTCATGATGCTCACCGCGTAAGCCCGGTAATTCCATCGTAGGCTTGCTGGGCGGTGATGGGTTGGATAAGATACCATGTAATCAAGTTAGTTTTGTTAGGGTTTGATCCTAGTATCCACTATGTTCGAGATTGATGTTGCTATGACTTTGCTATGCAATGCTTGTCACTAGGGCCGAGTGCCATGATTTCAGATCTGAACCTATTATGTTTTATGAATATATGTGTGTTCTTTATCCTATCTTGCACGTCTATAGTCACCTATTATGTGTTATGATCCGACAACCCCAGTGACAATAATGGGATACTTCGGTGATGACCGTAGTTTGAGGAGTTCATGTATTCACTATGTGTTAATGCTTTGTTCCGGTTCTATTAAAGGAGGCCTTAATATCCCTTAGTTTCCGTAAGGACCCGCAACTACGGAGGGTAGGACATGAGATGTCATACTGAGTTCTTTTCCATAAGCATGTATGACTATTTACGAATACATGCCTACATTACATTGATGAATTGGAGCTAGTTCTATATCACCCTATGTTATAACTATTTACATGAGGTATACATCCAGCATAATTATCCATCAACGATCCATTGCCTCTGAGCTTTTCATATATTGTTCTTAAGCTTATTTACTTTTTAGTAAATACTCTTGTTACAACTTCTACAAAAACTTAAAAACATTTGTCTTTACTTTTGCTACCGTTACCTTTATTATCATATCACTTTTGCTACTAAACACTTTGCTGCAGGATACTAAGTTATCCAGGTGTGGTTGAATTGACAACTCAACTGCTAATACTCAAGAATATTCTTTGGCTCCCCTTATGTGAATCAATAAATTTGGGTTGAATACTCTACCCTCGAAAGCTGTTGCGATCCCCTATGCTTGTGGGTTATCAGGGCCAATTTACGGCGCCGTTAGCAGGAGCATAGCTCTATTCTCTAGTCACTTGAGATTTATATCTGTTGATCACTATGAAGAACTTGAAGACGCTAAAACCAAGATTTTTCCCTCAACTCTGAGGGGAGTAAAGGAGCCATCTAGCTCTGCACTAGATTCTCCTTCCGTTATTAGTAGGCTTGCGACACCTAAACTGCTACTCTTGCTATGAATTACGATATATGCATGTTATTGATGATGCCATACTTTATGCATGATGAAACTACTTTTTTGTCGTGATACTACTTTGCCATTGGGTGAATTTCTTGATGAGACAACTTGCTGAAGTTAGGGGAATGATATTCTGAAGAAGATCCTATTATGACGATGGTGATGATGAAGGTTCTCCCTAATGATTATGTATTACACATTGTTCCTAAGGTTGTGTTATGAATGAGGCATTTGCTATGGAAATCCTTGCTTGCAATGATAGAAATGATCTTAAGAAATTATTAGCTAAATGGAAGCAGCGGTCTCTTAATGCTAGAATGAAACCCGATCCTACTTTTGCTACTTCACCCTATCTCTTGTTGCTTGATAAGGATTATGAATTCTCTGTTGATCTGATATTATTACTTTAGTTGAATCTGATCCTTGGCCTTGAATCTGAAACTGTTGTGGCACATCTTACCAAGTTGAATGATATAGCCACCCTATTTACTCATGATGAGAAGTCCCGCTTATTTATATATCCTTAAGATATTTCCGTTCTCATTAAAGGGTGATGCTAAGACTTGGTATAATTCTCTTGCTCTGGTTGTTGTGTAGTCCCAGGATATGATTTATCACTTCTCACCTAAATATTTCCTGCTCATAAGAAACAAGGCGCCTTCTTGGAAATATATAATTTTGTGCAAATCAAAGAAGAGAGTCTCCCACAAGCTTGGGAGAGGCTTCTCCGATTAACAATGCTTTGCTGATCATCCTCTTAAGAAAAATGAAATACTTGATATCTTTTATAATGGACTAAGAGATGCTTCCAAGGACTACTTGGATAGTTATGTGGTTGTGTTTTCAGGAAAAGAAGATCGTGGTCGTGAAATACTATTGAATAATATGTTGACTAATGAAAAATAATTGGACTCATCAAGAGCGGTTCTGAAGTAATTCTGAACCAATTGGGCAAATTAAGTGAGCCTATTCTAAACCCACTCGAAGAAGAGTGTTTTATTTCTAGATCTGAAGATATGCAAGAGGCAAAAGAAATCAATGAAATAAAAAGTATTAAAGTTTGAAGATGTGAAATTTACCTCCTATTGAAGAAATACATGGTCTTAATTTACGCTTTGAAGAACCACATTGTCTTGATAACCCGACACATGTAGTAAAAGTAAATTCTCTCTATAGATATGATAAAGTTGAAATACCCTCTACTAAATTTCATAGCCCATGCTTACATTAAGTTGATGACTTTATGGCTGAGGCAAGAAAGTTTTAATGCTTATGTTGGTAGAGAGTTAAAGAACAATGCTTTCCAAGATGGGGCCATGAAGGTGATAATCTGGCTAGAGTTAAAGATGAACTTCAGCGTTAGCAAATATTACTATAAGGTTGCTACTCTAGCTGAGCAAGTACTCAAAGCTCAAAATGATTTGCTTGATGAATTAAATAATAAAAATGACTTTGCTTTGTTAGAGTGGCTACTAGTAGGGCTGGAAAAAAGAACCTTGAAGCTCATGATCTGAGCGAGTAGCTAGTGACTCGGCTCCGAATTGACTCGAACTCGAGACAATGCTTGATCGAGGCCGAGGCTTCTAGATTTAAGATAGTTTATGAACCAAGTTAAGCGAGGCGATCTCACGGTATAGGTGGAACTTTCGTTAGGCTCATTAAAATATGATTGTTTTTAGGGGTAGTGAAACAACCACTAAACACCTTGTGTCCAGACCAAGGAGTTTGGATTCGAATGGACCATTTTTCTTGAGGCGGTAAACTTCGGTTACCACGGTAACCACGAAATTCGGAAAATTTTGGCGAAATTTAAAATCAAAATTTGAATTCAAATTGTTTAATACAAGAATAGATAAGACTTGAGCACATGAAATAATTTACACTAGTGCTAGCCTTGGTGGCAAGAGTCTGCTCAATGCCACGCACATGCAGGTCGTGAGTTCGACCCTCGCGCCCATATTTTTTAGAAATTACAGCTTCTAAAACCTAAAAGGAAAAAGTGCAGGTGGCAGTCCTCGGCTGGTTGGAGATCCCCATGGGATGCAGTATCCTTGTGTTCGCCAAGAGATATACCTTATTTAACAAGCGATAGAAGTTTAAATTCAAAAATTCAAAATTTTGAATTTTTTGCTCGATATACATGATTCTCGTGGGGACGGGAAACACAGTGGCAGGCGATGGAATTTACCGCGGTACCAAAACCATGGTCCCAGCTCAAGGCCCACCGCTCAAGGCCCAACCACCGGAGATTCACATGGGTACATGCCCATATATGTACATTTTAAATTCCCAGATAATCTCTTTATCGTAAAGGTTTTATGTACATATCTTTACTTGGCTAACAAGCTAAATGAGTTAGCTTCATGAGTTATCAGTCGAGCCAATCTTGGATTTTAGCTCGTTATAATAACAAGTCAGTCGAGCTAGCTCGTTAATAATCTGAGCTTTAGCGAGTCGAGTCGAGCTGGCTCGACTCGGCTCATCCACCTAGCTACTAGGCTGGGGACTCAGGAACCTTTGTATCCTGAGGCCACCCTAGGAGAATCGGCAGGATTCTCATAGAAATAATTAGAGGCACCTCGTTCTTCTAAAAGAAGAAAAAGAAAAATGTTAGGACTTTGCATGCTTCTAGTGAACCTCACGTAGACACACACAGAATCCCAATGATATTTCTACGATGCTGAAACACAATCAGTGATGAGCGTGAACCTAGTGATAATGTTAATAATAATGTTCATGTTGATGCTCAACCTAGCAATGATAATGATGTAGATATTGAACCTCTTTGTTGATCTTGATAACCCACAATCAAAGAATCAATGTTATGATAAGAGATTTTGTTGCTAGGAAGCACGGTGAAAGAGAACCATGGGTTCGAAACCCATGCCCTTTCCTCCTAAACCATCAAGACAAAGGATGATGAGGATTTTGGTAGCTTTCTTGAAATGATTAGACCTATTTTCTTAGTATAAACGCTAAGCGATGTCAAAGTAAACCCTTATGCTAAGTATGAAGAATATCATTACAAATAAAGAAAGATCTTGGAGCTAAAATTTCCACCATGCACTAATTACACTTTTAAGGGTGGAATATCAAAGAAGCTTGGAGATCCGGTGTTCCAACTATACCTCCATTAAAAGAAATTGTTAGAATTGCTTTATGTGATCTTGGAGCCGTGTTAGCGTTATGCCTCTTTCTTTATATCGTAGACTTGAATTGAATAAGTTGACACCTCTGAAATATCTTTGCAAATGGTGATAAATCAACTGCTATACATGTCGGTATTGTGAGGATGTGCTGTTGTAGTTGAAAATGTCACTATTTTAACGGACTTTGTTATTCTTGATATTCACGAGGGCGATGGCATATCATTTATCCTTGGTAGTGTCACATCCTAGCTAGTCCATGCATTAGTGTGTTGCATCATGTTTAACTTTCATCGAGAAATTTGAAATGGGAAGAGCAGAACCCCAGAACCCCTTTTGAATCAACTAGGGCTTACTAAAATTATTTTCAATGAACCGAAATGCCCTTCTAAAATGCTCATCACCTTTGCTTTGGATGAGCCTCTGCCAAAAGTGGTGCACAATTTTCTAGGTCATCCTAAGGTTTTGAATTAAATCATAAGTATTTGAGTTTGGGCATTTAAATTATATAAAATATTTCAAATGCCCAAATAATTCAAACTAAAATGTTCCATCTTTGGAAATATTCTAACTAAGGACCAGTGCGGTTTGGTGAATTTTGGAGTTGTTTAGGTATTTTTAAAAAGTCCACAAAGTTCAACAAATAGAAAAAGAAATAAAAACACTTGCGCCACCCAACGGCCCTGCCGGCCAGCCAGCCGCGGCATGGCGAAACTGCTTGGCAACCCAGTGAGCAAGCGAATGCTCGACAGCGAAACCACGGCATCGTGCCACGCAGCTGGCGCCGCCTCGCCGCTTCCTCGCCCGGCTAGCCGGCGCAGGCAGCCCCATTCTTCCCCGAACCCGGACACCTTTCCTCCTCCCGGCTCCTCTCCCTCGCTCTCCCACGCCATGGCAGCATACCGCCAGCGCTGGTCATGGTCGCGCTCTCGTCGTCCTTGCGCCATTCCGTCGTGTCTAGAGCTCGCAGCCCTCCTCTTCTTCAAGCTAGCCGAGCCCGGCGCTCGTGGCCGAGCCTCTGCAGACCTCGCCCGAACTCCGCCGTGCGGAGATCCTTGACGTCACCGCCGCGCAACTTCCCCGACCGCACGGTTGCCTCCTCGAGTTCTCCGTGAGCCAAGCTACCTCCCCTCCTTTCCTTTCACGCTCCGAGCCTTGTAGCTGCCGCAGACTCACCCGCCTAGCCCGCCAGAGCTCGTCGCCCGGCGTGCTTCCGGCCATCCACCGTCACCTCGGTGTCTAACATGCTCACCGCGTCGTAAGTCTAACCCACCTTCCGCACCTCACGCACCCGTAGCCACGAGTTCGTCATCACCCGAACTCGGCGACCGCCAAGGTCGTCGCCGGTGCATTCCGGCCACCTCGAGCCCGATAGCGCCACCAAGGCTGCGGCTTGCTCCCGATACCGCGTGGGCGCCTCGCGGTTCATTTGGTTGCCGGGCGATAAAACCACTCTCGCCGCGCGTCACGGCTGCGCCAGGCTGCGCGCCGGTGTAGTTGACCGACTTTGACCAGGCGGGCCTGGTTGACTCTCTGAGCCTATGACGGGTGGGACCCCCCTAATTAACTTATTAGTTTAAACTAATTCTAATCAGTTAAGTTAAGTCTGACATGTGGGACCCACTGGTCAGTTGACTGGACCTCCCGTTGACCTCGGCGTCACCACTGACGCATGTTGTGATAAATGAATTCTTGGAATTATACTGTTATAGGAAATTCGGAAAATAGTTCAAACTTCAAAATTCATAGAAATTAATCTTTAACTCCAAATGCAAGATTTATATATGAAAATGATCAGAAAATCCATTCTATCCATTGGTAAAGGTTTCATGCATGATAGAACAAGTTAATATTGCTGTTTAAGCAGATTAAGATAATGCACCTTTATGGCTATGTTAAATGAGCTAACATTTGAATCTTTGATTCAAATGAGTTCATCCCTCTTTGTTCAGCACTGTATTAGTAACACACATTCATATTGCCATGTCATAGCATGCATCATATTGTTTCATATTGTCATGTGTTGTTTATTTTGGTGTGTCTTTCGTGATAGGTTACGCCTCGAGGATAATCGAATATCCGTCTGAAGAGCGTATCCTACCACCACTACATCAGGCAAGCAACCCATTGATCATTTCGATTCCGACCCGTGTTCTGCTTTTGCTCTTGTTTACTACATTAAGACAACGATTCAAACTGTTGTGTGCTATGGTAGTTGAACCCACTTCCTTTGCATGACTGTCATTGCCACGATAACTAGATGAAACCCACTAGTATGTGTAGGAGTTGATTGAGCCATGTTTGTGATTCCTACCATGCTATGCTTGCTATGCTTAGAGTTGTGTAGTGCGGCTCATCGGGATGATGAAGCTGGAGTGAAAGGTTGTGTCGGGTGAGAGTGAAAGTGTTGAACACGTTTTGGTAAAGGTATCGATGAGAGGCCATGTAGGGTACATGGTGGGTTGTTTCATTGAAGCCGTCCCTAGGCTGAGATCGTGTTGTGATTTAAGACTTAGCTACTACCACGCATTGGGATCCTTAATTGACCCTCTCGACTTATTAACCACTCTTGTCCTCGGTCAAGTTGCAAGTAGTTTACGGTGTTTGTAGCATGTTGGGGGCCGCCTGGCGCTGACCTTAGGGGTGGGCTGTGTTGCGATGAGCACGTGGCGGTGTCGCCCGTTTGGTGTCTGGAACCCTGCACACATCGTTCGGGGCGTTAGTGAAACCTCGGACTCCTGGATGGAACCGAATAGGCGATGGACTTGGGACTCGTGTGTTTAGTCGGTCGTGGCGACACCCTCGTGGGCTTCAGCTTGAAGGTTGCAGGTACATGTCGTGTGTAGCGATAAGTGGTGAGGCGTGTGTGAAGAAGTACACCTACTGAGGGTATAAAACTATTGAATAGCAGCGTCATGATAAGGACTACTTGGTCACCTATAAAGTTCATAGACAAGTAAATGGATACTACTAAAGCCTCAAGATAAGTGTGAGTGCATGGATGGCCCTCTAGTGGGTTGTGAGAGAGGATCCACGGTGGAGTGTGATGGTGATTAGTGGACTCGTGTGTGACAAATGCTTTTCAAGTGGTGTCACGTGGGATAGCTTAGCCAAGAGTCAAAGCTGGCTTGCTGCAATAACTCCACCACCTTCTTGAGAATGTGCATGTATGATAGGATTACATTGTAAGACTTCTTTGAGTACCTCCGTACTCATGTTTGTAATTAATGTTTTGGCGACAACACACGCCCCTCCGATGGGTTTATGTAGACCTTGACATCGCAGGTGAACTAGCCACCCAGGTAGTGATCCAAGGCTTGTCAAGGGCCCCTTTATGAATAGAAGGGCTTCAACAAGCTTTCTTTCTTTTTAGAGTCGTACTCAGACTAGTTTGCTTCGCATGTGCTTGTATGTTTGTATGACTTGAGTGTTGGGTCATGTGACCTATACGTATGGATATGTTATGTATGGCTCCTCGGACCTCTTAAATAAAATACTTTGAGTTGGAATCGAGATTCGGAGGCGGGGAGGCCCGGGGATGAAAAGTAGCATGAATTTGAACCTGCGTATGCTCTCGTCGGCATAGCGCCAAAACACCGGTGGCGCCCACATGTCGGCCTAAGAGTCCTTATTCTTTCTTTTTGGAGAGCCGGCCTTTTTCGGGATCTTTGAGAGCCCGGCTGAGAGTCTTGACCTGTTTGCATTACTACTGGCCCATATTCAACGACACCTCATCGCCCAAACAAGTGTACATCATCGAAAAGCAGTGAGCTCAAATTATATAACTTGAAAAAGGAGATATACTCGAACCTTTGGAGAATGGTGATGCCTCATTTAGCCCACCGTAGTTCGAGACAATAAACATTCAAAACAACGATATATACAACATTCAAACACTGACTAGTGACTACTACGACATAAACAGCAAGACATGATAGTTCATAAGTCTTGCTACACCAAAACACCCATCTGCAGCTCGGACTCTCGTGATCCGGGCGAGAATGACATTCTAAAGCGAGCAACTATTACATAGAAAGAGTGACATAGGCGAGGATGACCAAATGACAAGGAATATGCATAACAAAGAAAAGAACTACCCATCCAGAACCAGCAGCAAGACAACAAAGTCATTGAAGAGATGATCCAACACCATCATAATTTGCACGCTTCAGCGACCGATGATCCGGAGACACCAGTACTCCACCCTTCGATGCAACAGCCCAATTACCTATCAACACAGAGGCTTGAACCACATCTGCACTGTCGTAATTGAGACATCGGATCAAAGTTAATCTGGATGCCTTTGTCATTCTCACCTTCTTTTGGCTGCGAGGCTGTATTGTTGACAATCGGGGTTTGCTCCCGAACTCCTAGGGCTTGCCTGTGAACACAGATTTTCCATAGCAAGCGAGCCTCTCTGCCATCAAGGTCCTTGCCAGCGGTGATCTCTGGTTAATCGGATAATTGAGTCCGAAAACGAGAGTGTGAACCAAGGCTGTTTACCCCTCAACTAAAAATCCTAAAGGCCCCAACAAGCTGGTATCCTGCTCATAGGCGTAACACCATGTCCGGATACTCACGTATTACACGGTGCTTGTATACTGATGGGGTTTTTGCAATATAACTTTTCCGGCTCATGTGTCCGAATGATCATCGATCTTTTGTCATAAATCGATCGGCGAGGAACCAGTTGTGCTTCCTGTTTTTGGCAAAGGTGGTGTGATTACAAAGGCGATAATTGTAGGGACAACGCATCATATCAAAAGGACATGTATTGTTAATGTAAGATCAGCATTGTTAGAGTATGAGTAGGATAATGCAAAAACAACATTGATATGTCCTGTTGGGCCGGGAGGAAAATACAGGGAAATGTATCTTGGGTTCGAAAATATAGAAGTGCCATGCATGGTTATACTCATGTTATCTACTTATCGATTCTTCACGAAACTACCATGTCATGCATGTTATGTAATCATGTTCATCCTCACAAACAAATTCTTCAAGGTAACTAACATACCATGCATTGTTATATACTCGTGTTACGTAGGCAAAACTTTTGTGAGGATATTATTCTAGCCATTGATTCTGAAGGCGAATAGGTATGCACATGGTAAGCATTCAGGATTTCACTACTTCCAAATATAGAGTTCTCCATATGCACATTTACTTCCCTAATGTATGGTTAGATGAAACCAACGATGTGGTGCATGTTTCTACATCATGAAAATGAGGAAACTAACATGGCCATTGATACACACTCATATTTAGTAGTAGTATATAGATTCTGTAAAATAAGGATAATATCCATATATTCCTAACCGTTTGATTATTCAGGTACAAATTGGCTGTAATGACATGGTCACTCGCATGAATTAACTCATTCCAAATATAGCTGATTTGATATCTCTAACTATTGCCATAGTTCTACTCAAATTCTGCTCAAACAGGGATATGCCAATCATCACAAAAGTTCAAAGCAGTGTCATGGCGTCATCATTAACATGAGGCGGAAACAACTTACGCGCCGTCCAGCAATCGTGGTGCCATCTGCTTTGTCGATCGCGTAGATGATGCCATTGTGTTCAATAGCATCACGAAGTGTGTATCAGCTGGCGATGATCCCTGCGAGCGAGTTGTCTCCAGCTAAAAAGGCACGCGTAAAGATAAAGTCATGGTCGAACAAGGCAATTAGCTTGAAGTGCGTAATTCGCATGTCGTGTGGGCACTTGGCAGATTACAATCTTACGCAAAACAAGGTCCGTCCAAGCGGCGTAGTAATCTAGATGACTTGGACCGTGATGGTAATACTCTATATCCGGAGGAAGGATAATCTCATGGGATGCGGAAGTTCACGAGCACCAATTTTTATCTCTCTGAAGGCAGCCATCCGGTGGGAGTTCATGCCGACCAGTACATACCTGCCAAGAAGTTTGAGGCGATGGTGATCGGATCGATGTCGAGAAATGATGTCTGCGACCACTACATACCTGCAAAGTTTGGCTAATGGAGATCGGATTGAAGTCGAGGGCATCATGCACGCCTCCGTATCATGGTGAGCCAATCTCGCAAGACCAGATAGCAGCAAGCGGGGTGTCTTGAAAATCTTAGGCCTCGCTTGACGATGGCGTGTGCATCCCTCGAGCATGCAGCCAGCCTTGAGGCGTCAACATATCCATACGAACAACAGAGGTCGAGGATGTCATGGGATTTCTCAATCGGGCTCATATGGATGTTCTTGGTTCGTGTTCGCCATGGTGGAGTTTGGAAGGGGCTTGATTTATGGGGAGAAGGATGTCGGTCTGGAGTGGCTAGCGAGGAATAGTGTAGTCTTGGGGGCGAGTGGCGACATTGCAGGGCACGGTGAGATGGAGCGGAGGCGGAGACGGAGAAGGAGATGGAGATGGAGTGGTGCTATGGGAGGCGAGAGGGAGGCAGGAGGCGCCAATGTCTGTACGCCGGTGACGGAACTGCACAGTGCATAGGGTGAGGCTGACTTTGGTAACGAACACACGCCTCGCCTGGACTAGTGTCGGTAGCGGTGTTGTCACTTCCTTTGTGAGGACCGGATGAATAGTATTTTGACCATCAAGTGTACCACAGTTGTACTACTACTACTACTAATACTAGTAGGAACATAGTACTCGGTATTGTATAGCGGAAATAGGTCTCCCGTGCTAGCATGCTGTTCACTTCATCATTCAGGTATCATCCATATTAAGCGAGAACCAAATTCTCGTGCATGCCCAATCAGCGCTGCCGCGATGCATGCGGTGGTCGTTCTAGTGCATCAAGGCGGCATGCAGATCGTTCCACTTGAGAAGAGGAAAAATGGAAAGGTAGAGCGGCGGCAGAGGAAGAAGCGGCTGGCTAACGAGGCTGGGAGGATCGAGCAAGAAGTTAATGCTCCATGCCTAAAGGTTTGGGAAAACCTGATTTTCATAAGGTGACTTATACTCACCTAAGCGGAGGGACTATTCCTTAACGAAGAATGTTGTGTCTCACTCACGCTCAAAAAATCTATGACACATTTTTTATTTTTTGCATAGGTCCCACCTATCAGGAAGGATGAGCGCATGCACGAACAGATGCGACTCATCAGTCTACCCGCATAGCCCGTTTAGTCTACCTAGCCGTCTAATCAACTGCCCTTGCATACTTCTCCCATTTACTTCTCCATTTGAACCGATTCTCCTCGGCTTCTTCACCTCCCCTTCGTCTTCATTTGCATCCAAACCCCTTGCGTTCACATTGTTTTAACCTCTTTAAATAATCATCTACTACTTTAGTTAGACTAGCCATCTAATCCTAATTCTCCAAACCATAGCCCTCCGTTCAGTTCCAAATGGCGAAAAGATCGAGATGGAGGTTTTAGCGTCCAACATGTCCTCGTCGAATTCGATGCGCATAGTTGCCACCGTCACCGTCCACCCAGGGTTGTTGGCAGTGGATCAACAATGTATCCAACTCCCTCGAAAGGTAGAGACGAGGTCATCGGTCTCGATAGCAGTACAGGGCGTGCCCACAGGAAGATCCAGCGCCGTCCTTTAGCTGTGCCTCGAAGATGATGTTTTGGTGTACCACATCATACACTCGCCCTCCATACCAGGTGAGCTTCACGATTTCTTGTCTCGGGGACGGCGTATACTTTTGTGGGGCAGCCATCGAGGGACAAGCAGAACTGGACCGTACAACCTTGATTTGAAAAGCATCGCTGACCTACAAACCAGAATCAAAATTCACAGAAGATTGTGCTAAACAAACACCATCCCTATTCGATGTAGCAAATTTTGTGCTGTACAAATCTTGAAGGGTGTGAGATGGTGGCATTAAGGTCGTCGGATGGAAATTATCCCTGACGTCTGTGGGATAAAATATGCTGCCCTCGATGCCGTGTGAGTTTGAGATAGCTGCAAGGTCCAAGAAGCTTGTTGAAGCCGTCTCGGAGAATGAGAACAAGAAGAAGAAGAAGAAGAAGAAGAAGAAGAAGAAGAAGAAGAAGAAGAAGAAGAAGAAGAAGAAGAAGAAGAAGAAGAAGAAGAAGAAGAAGAAGAAGAAGAAGAAGAAGAAGAAGAAGAAGAAGAAGAAGAAGAAGAAGAAGAAGAAGAAGAAGAAGAAGAAGAAGAAGAAGAAGAAGAATTATGGATGGATGGATGAACTATTTGCTCTCTTGTAAAAAATATTTCCCTCTCGGTGTATATTGATATAGATGGACTATTTCGATGGTGTGCATGTCTTTGGAATAGAGTAGTGCGTGGGTCCGCTTGACTATAGGAACTATTTATCATATATAGCTTTCTCTGCTACTCCTTCCGTGATTGGTATCGAGTGCATGTGTCCATAGACATGACAGCTTGTCCATGGAAGTTCAACTATGGCGACCATCACGTTTCATCTCGCGATTCCCAGCCTCTCAACCCACGGCACCGCCCCCAACGTCGCCTCACCCTCTCGGCCGCACCGCCCCTCTGCCTTTGTGTGCATGACATGTGGGCCACCTAAAATCTGGCGAGCATCAAGTTTCTACCAAAGCCACCCACGATTCCCACAGCCGCTCGAACCCATGAAACCACGTCCCCAACCTGCGGCTCACCCCTCTTGGCTCCCACCCCTCTGCCTTTGGGAGCATTATATGTGGACCAGTCACCTATCGGTCCACATGTTATTGACTCAAGAGTAGGTGTAGTAATCTTTGAAGCTCAGTCAGCAGCCCAGGGCTTGTGGTGCTCCGCAGCACGAACTCGTGCCAAACTTGAGATTTGTTTCTTTACTATACATTCCATAGCGATTTAATGGACATTGTAATCTCAACATGTGATGGGGCTCTAAATTTGAATTTGAAACTTATAAAGCGAAAAGATTCAAAACAAATAAACTGGGAGAGGTATATCTGGATGTGTCCCATACAAAATAAGTCCCTGGTTTGTCACCTGAAGAGATGCGGTTAGAAAGGACACAACGTCTTCCTACAAATGATAACAAATCGGCGCGAGACTGCATGGTCCGCATTTGACCGCCATGTGCAAGGTTGTTATCTTATTCAATCTCCCGTGGTTCCATCGTACCAATTCATGCGGTGGCCCGTTGCATGGCTGATCCCAATGTTGGACAAAGGTTCTCTGGGAATGGTGTCACCGTTGTAAATGTTGTGCAAATTGATGTTGGTACCCTCCGTACATATGCAAGCCAATCTCCACTGCGCAGAGCCTAGCACGTGAAACAGTGGGCAGGGGAGAATTAGGAAATGGACACGAGTAGTCTTTAGAATGCATTTACTACGTGATCAAACTCATCTTACACTCTCGGAGGAAATCGAGTGCCCTCAACGTCGGCATCTCAAGGGCGTCAACACCTTCTGGCCATGCATGGAAGACCCCAAAAACATCCTCGTGCGTTCCACGGAACATCAAGATGCATTTGTATGAGTAGTTTATCTTGTGAGAGAAAAGGATGAGCAGGAAGGCCTCTAGAGATAGAGATGGACACTACTACTACCAATGTGCTGGCCGTGCGTTGCAATGGATCCAAACTAGTAGAATAATACTTGTTCACGTGCTTGAAATATAAACACTCTAGTTTTGATATACCGTGTCGAACGACAGCTTGTCCATGGAAGTTGAACCACGGCGACCATCCGTTTCTTGTTTCTACCACACCACCACACGCGATTCCCACAGCGCGCTCAACCCACGACACGGCGTCCCCGGCGTGGACATGGATCCTCACGGCGTGGCTATCAACGCCTTGCCTTTCCTTCAGCGGCGGGTGGGACCCACGCATGGGTCCCATGTCGATAATATTAGGATTGTTATCGTCGAGGATCCTCATCCCCAAGGAGAAATGTAACTCTGCGGCTGGCCTGGTGGTGCTCCCATGATATGAGCTCGTGCAAAAGCTGGAATTAGTTTCTTACTACTACCAACTAGTACTAGTAAGGTACCGTGCATTACTACATGAGGGTCTGATGGTTTGTGCATTATGCTTCTATGTGGAGTTTTGGATTCTAACATGTGGCAAATCTGGTGGAATGTAAGGTTAGGCAAGTTTGATTAACTTAGGTGAGTGTTTGGTTCAAGCCACACCTTAGGCAAGCCACACTAAGGCCCATGACATACACACAAAATGTGTGCAAGATTCCCTTAGGCTTGCCAACTTGTGGCTCTCATTTTGAAGAACTTTGCCTAAGCTTAGTTGTGGCAAAGTTAGTCATGATTAAAGCTCAACCATGGAGTCTTCTAGATTATACATGTGGCAGAATTTGGTGGATGATATCCAGCGGCGGTGGTGCTCGGTTGCCATCTTTGTACGTTCGGATTGGCTTCATCCAACGACCAACTTTCAAAGTTTTCACAAACTATATAGGGGTATAGATATAGATGTGCGGTCGTTGCAATGGATCCAAGCATATCTATTTAGTGGAGTGCACTCTAAACACATTATCTATTTATTTTCTCTAACCTTCGTAGCCATGCAACCAACACAAAGCTTCATGGGTGCCCCCACATCATATTATTCATACTACGTTGATTGAAAAAGATAAATCACCCAAAACAAGATCTTCCGTTTTTGTTCCTCGATGTTGTGCGTGCGTACCTACTAGTTGTATAGTGGTAGCACTAGTAATATAGTATTAGGAGTACAAACTTGGTACTAGTAGGAGTAGTACTAATGCGGAATGCTCCTACTCTATCAACCCTTGACACAAAATTTCTTGGCTTCCGTGCTACAGCTAGATCTTCCCTTGTTTACTTTTCCAACCGGTAAGGAGTGTCGGTTTGCTCAGCGGCGGTCCCACATGAAAGTGAAAATGCTAGGACACTTCCCTAAGCTATGTGTTTGTCTTGGAATGGCCATATTGTACTCCGATTCCGGGCGTGTGGGGTGCAGCGCCCGAGCAACAGCGAGCCTTTTCCTTTACTAGCAATGTGCCCGTGCGTTGCTACGGATCCAAAGTAGTAGAATAGTATTTGTTCACAAACTTGAAAGAAATCACTATTGTTTGATATACTCTAATATATTACTCCTCCGTACCTAAATATTTGTCTTTTTGAGATTTCAAATGGACTATCACATACGGATTATATAGACATATTCTAGTGTATCTAGCAAGATGCCCAGCGCGTTACGCAGAGTTGATGGAAAAATAAGCACAACTTATAAATTGGCGGATGGAGTACTAGTTACATTGATGCATATAATTAAGCAAAGGATCGCATTGTATCGGTATTGGATTTGGAGCGAGAATGCAACAACACAATAAATTAAGGCCACGATGATCGATCGTAGTGGTGATTCTGAAAACAAGAAGAAAGATGGATCCACGAGCGTCGACCTCCTCCTCCTCAACTTAGTCGCCGGACCACCGGCCGGCGGCTAAGGGCGCCGGCTTTTGGCGAGGTGAGGTGCTTCTCGGCAAAGGCATCCAAGCGTCCAGCGGTTGAGAAAACCAACGTCGTGAGTCCTCAGCGCCTTAGATACCTATGTACCAATTTGCTCATACCGTGGATGTGCAGTCGGCCAATTCTTGAACATGGCGCCTCATGACCTCAGGTGGACATTCTTACGTAGCATCGTGATGGCAGAGGCCAGGTTATCGAAGGTTCCGGCCATGGAGGCCGATTAGGTGTGAGCAATGAGGAGCGGCGGAGCGGCAGGCGGAAATGGGAGAGCTGATGTCGTCCGTGATCTTCTTGAGGGCGGTGAACTTGTTGCTGGTTAGCGATCATCGATCAACTGAGAGTCGTAGTTGGCGTCAGCAATGGACATCCACCACCGGTCTCGATACATCTCAACATATCTACTTTCCAAACACTTTTGCCCTTGTTTTGGACTCTAACACATGATTTGAATGAAACTAACGGATTGTGTTGTTTCAGCAGAACTACCATAATGTTGTTTATGTAGAAAAAAATTTCTCGGAATGTCCTAGAAATCCACGGAAGCACTTTTTGGAATTAATAAATTTTTGGCGAAAGAATTAATGCGGGGCCCTTTGTCACGAGGCAGGCGCTAAAGCGCGACCTCCTATCTCGTGGGCCCCTGGACCTCCACGGCGTCAACTCAACTCCATATATTCCGTTTGCGGAGAAAAAAATCAGAGAGAAAGTGTCGCCGCATTTCGACGCGGAGCCGCCAGCCCTAATCTCTCGGGAGGCTGATCCAGTCAGTTACGGGCTCAGGAGAGATTCGTCACCATCGTCATCATCAACCATCCTCCATCACCAATTTCATGATGCTCACTTCGTGCAAATTCCATCGTGAAGCTTGCTGGGCGGTGATGGGTTGGATGAAATTACCATGTAATCAAGTTAGTTTTGTTAGGGTTTGATCCTAGTATCCACTATGTTACGAGATTGATGTTGCTATGACTTTGCTATGCAATGCTTGTCACTAGGGCCGAGTGCCATGATTTCAGATCTGAACCTATTATGTTTTATGAATATATGTGTGTTCTTTATCCTATCTTGCCGTCTATAGTCACCTATTATGTGTTATGATCCGACAACCCGAAGTGACAATAATCGGGATACTTCACGGTGATGACCGTGGTTTGAGGAGTTCATGTATTCACTATGTGTTAATGCTTTGTTCCGGTTCTCTATTAAAGGTTATCCCTTAGTTTCCGTGGACCCGGCTGCACGGAGGTAGGACAAAAGATGTCATACAGGTTCTTTTCCATAAGCATGTATGACTATTTCGAATACATGCCTACATTACATTGATGAATTGGAGCTAGTTCTATATCACCTATATTATTGCATGAGGAATGCATCCGGCATAATTATCCATCATGATCCATTGCCTCGAGCTTTTCATATATTGTTCTTGCTTTTTACTTTTTTTTCTTTGTTACAACTACTACAAAACCCAAAACATTTATCTTTACTTTTGCTACCGTTACTTTTATCATATCACTTTTGCTACTAAACACTTTGCTGCAGATACTAAGTTATCCAGGTGTGGTTGAATTGACAACTCAAGCTGCTAATACTCAAGAATATTCTTTGGCTCCCCTTGTGTGAATCAATAAATTTGGGTTGAATACTCTACCCTCGAAAGCTGTTGCGATCCCCTATACTTGTGGGTTATCAAGACCAATTTAAAGGCGCCGTTGCCGGAACATAGCTCTATTCTACGAGTCACTTGGGATTTATATCATTGATCACTATGAAGAACTTGAACACTAAAACCAAGATTTTTCCCTCAACTACGAGGGAGGTAAGCGCCATCTAGCTCGCACTAGATTCTCCTTCCGTTATTAGTAGGCTTGCGACACCTAAACCTGCTCTGCTATGAATTACGATATATGCATGTTATTGATGATGCCATACGCTATGCATGATGAAACTACTTTTGTGCGTGATACTACTTTGCCATTAGGTGAATTTCTTGATGAACAACTTGCTAGAGTTGGGGAATGATATTCTTGAAGATCCTATTATTGTGATAGTGATGATGAAGGTTCTCCATGATTATGTATTACACATTGTTCCTAAGGGTTATGTTATGAATGAAGCAGCTGCTATGGAAATTCTTGCTTGCAATGATAGAAATGATCTTAAGAAATTATTAGCTAAATGGAAGCGGCAGTCTCTTAATGCTAGAATGAAACCCGATCCTGCTTTTGCTACTTCACCTATCTCGTATTCGATAAGGATTTAATTTCTGTGATCTGATATTATTACTTTAGTTGAATCTGATCCTTTTATGGCCTTGAATCTGAAACTGTTGTGGCACATCTTACCAAGTCACGTGGGATAAGCAGCCAAGAGTCAAAGCTGGCTTCTGCAATAACTCCACCACCTTCTTGAGAATGTGCATGTATGATAGGATTACATTGTAAGACTTCTTGAGTACCTCCGTACTCATGTTTGTAATTAATGTTTTCAGGCGACAACACGCCCCCTCCGATGGGTTTTATGTAGACCTTGACATCGGGTGAACTATCCACCCGGTGGTGATCCAAGGCTTGTGAAGGGCCCTTTGTAGATAGAAGGGCTTCAACAAGCTTTCTTTCTTTTTAGAGTCGTACTCGGACTAGTTTGCTTCGCATGTGCTTGTATGTTTGTATGACTTGAGTGTTGGGTCATGTGACCCCTATCTGTATGGATATGTTATGTATGGCTCCTCGGGCCTCTTAAATAAAATACTTTGAGTTGTAGAGTTTTGTTGTGATGCCATGTTGTATGTACTCATATCGGGCATATTGCGTGTATGATTGAAATGCTTGGTATGAGTGGGATCCGACAAACTAGTTGTTTATCCTTGGCAGCCTCTCATATGGGAAATGTAGTCTCGTGCTACGGCGATAGTAGTCGCTTCTGCCGGTTCACCGAGTCGCTACCCAGCACTACTGCTTGGACACTTGGTGGCGGCATGTGTTTCGCCGTTCCTATATACGTCGCCTGGAAATGTCACGGTGATATTGAGTCCTGCCTAACCTGCTGAGCCGGGATACGGTCCTGTTAGCCAGTGCTACAGCCAATTCATCGTTGATGACCGACATGCTCGATGTGATTCATGTATACTGTCCCCATGGGTTAAGCGCCGCTTTGGTTTCCGACTAGCCATGTCGGCCGGGTTCTTTGTCATATGGATGCTAGCGACACTATCATATCGTGAGCCAAAAGGCATAAGCGGTCCGGGCCATGGTAAGCGACACCGTGGGAATACCGTGCGTGAGGCCGCAAAGTGATATGAGGTGTTACCGGCTAGGTCGATGTGACTTGGAATCGGGGTCTGACAGGTAGACCTTTTCTTAATACTACAAGGGTTGTTATTGATTGCAACAAAGGCAATGTCACTTTTCATGTTAATGGTAATGAGCATACGGTACACTTTTAGAAACAATCTCAAGTTCATAGCATCAATTCTATTGAAAAGGTTCCAACTATCATTTTTGGAGGTTTTGAATTTCCTCTTCCTACTATCAAGAAAAAGTATGATATTCTCATTGTTGGGGATTTTCATATCCCCTTTGAGGTAACTTAGTGTTATTGAAATTTCTCGGTTCCGTGTTATTGGAATGAGTTTGTTAACAAGACTTGATCAACCTTGTTAGTGTATTCATTTTGATGATCACGAGATGGATGAAACTAGAAGGCACAACCTACATACCCTCTTTTTACTTTCTGTTATTTAGAATAAATAAAGCAAAAATAGTACTATCCGTCATTTTCTAAATTATCCGTGCATTAAAAATAGTCCAAAAATAAAAGTGCTCCAAATTCCTGCAAATCTAGTATGATTTTTCTGGAATATTTGAGGATTTTAGAGCCTTGAAAACAACTGCGAAGGGCAAGCACCGGGACACGAGAGGGAGCGCGCCCTGTCTCGTGGGCCCTTGGTGGCTCCCTCCACTTATGCCAGCACCCACACACTTCATCTTCTCCCAAAAAATCCCCATCCAGCTCAAGCACGAGTTCTAGCTCGTTTTTTGCTGATTTTGATCTCTTAGCTCAAGCTCCATTCACAAAACTGCTTTGGGAGATTGTTGCTTGTATGTGACTCCTCCATTGGTTCAATTAGTTTTGTTCTAGTGCTTTATTCATTGCAAATTTTTGCTGCATAGGTGACCATGTTCTTGAGCTTGCATGTTAAATTTTGGAGGTCCCAAGCAATTCAATGCATGATATAGGCTCTAGGCACTTGTAGGAGTAGTTTTTTAACCTAAAACAGTAGGAGCACCTCCTCTGCAAATAAATTAAAAGAATAAAAGTCTTACAAGTACATGGTGTTTTACATTCACCCCATTTTGGGGTGGGAAGATTGTTTATTACAAGGTGTCTAAGAGGGCAGGGATGAGATGCTTGTGTTTCTCCTTAACCCTAAAAGTTAGGAGAGTAGTCCTCCTTGAATCTTTTTAGCAGGAATCCTTGGAAGGTGCTATACCTCTGAAATGTTTATTGTTTTGTTCCTTCCAAATGCTCCGGGCTGCAAAAGAAAAGCTTCCATATCGATGGTGAGCCCATGTCTCTTTAGCAACCTCAATATTTTCAAGTCTGGTCCCTCCTTGTTGCCACGTCAAGCCCAGGCTCGCCCAGCAAAGTCGAGAGAAATGACATTCAAAGAACAAGTGTTCAATTGTTTCCTCAATGTGCAGGCCACATAGGATGCATCATGGTCATCTCAATATTGTAGTGCCTCCTCTTAAGCATGTTCATACATTTAAGCGGTCGGAGGAGCAGCCATCCAAAACTTTGGTCTTCATGGTGGACTTGGATTTCCATAACCATCGAAAAGATTGGTGCGCCACGTGTCTCGAAGCGAAGGAATAAAATTTGTGTGTTGTGAAGGTTGATGTCCCCGGACATCGTCCACCTGTCATAATCTTGGGTGCTATCCGTGATATTAATTGCAGCAGTGTCCAATTGGAGTTGCCTGACCTCTGCATGCGCTTGCGGTGACAGAGGAAGATGAAAGGCCTCCGCGAGTGACGTGATGCTCAAGAAATCCTGACAAAAATATCTTAGTTTTTGCGTGGAATAAGCTCTTGGGTAAGCTTCGATAGAATTTGAGGTCCCCAAAGGTCTTTCGAGACGACACGCGCCACCATGAAGAATTTGGGCTTGCGTGATCCCTCGAAAGGTTGGCATAAGCTTGGCAACATCTCCACAGAATGATCCGAAGTGTCCATGGCATGGGGAATCTTATTTTCGTAGTATGTGGTCGGATGAGTTCGACCCAAGGCAAATCAGTGGTTATAGAACTTATGAAGGTATTTCAAAGATGTGCCTCCTTGAATTTTTAAATTAAACACGGCCAGCCATACAAGCCTTGGGTTGGCACACCATGTCCGAGGAAGCGGAGGTTGCATTTTCTCCTTGCTCGTTTTTTGGTCCAAAGGCATTTCAGTCGAATCTTGTCAATAAGCTCAATGATTTTTCTTTGGAAGCGAAGTGTCGAGAGGGCAAAATGGCTAGAAGTGATAAGCTGAGTTTAGGAGTGGCTTGCCTCCATAAGAAATCATGTTTAGGGTGGCGGACAGCCTCCTTTCAATGCTACACACCGCATCATCTCAATAGCTGTGGGTCTTGTGGTGCCCAAGGGAAGTCAAGATAGGTGAAGGCATTTTCCAACCACATCCAAGCACATTAGCCAACTCCTCACATTTGGTGGCCTCACAGTTGATAGGAATGAGTGTGGATTTATTGAAGTTGATTTTGAGCCCAATGGAATTGGCATAATCTTCGGATCTTTTTGTTGTGATCACTGTTGCATGCATGCGGGAAGGATGATGAGTGTGTCGTCGACATCTTTGGATAACAGGTAATCTTTAGCTTGCAGACGGAAAGAGCAACGTATTTGGTCTTGAGTGAATGTGTCATTGATGCAGCTTCAAGCAACTCTGTGGCTAGAAGCGAAGATAAGCGGCGAGGTGGATGCCTTGTCTCACCACACTTGCAAAAAATTGTCGACCAGGTGTGCCATTTAAGCGAGCGAGGATTTTCTAGAGGAGAAAATGCAATTAATCCATCAAGCCATTTTCATTGAAGCCCATACTTTTCATGATCTGAATCATCGCTGATGATCAATCGTGTCAAATGCCTTGAGCGAAATCTAGCTTGAGCAGAATAATTTCTTTTTGGATGATTGGCATTGATAAATGTATTCATATGCCCAAGCGAGGCAGTCTTGGATTGATCGCCCTTTGAGAAATCCATACTGGTTCCTGTGGATAATTTTGAGGATGACTTTTTGCAAACGATTGGCAAGTAGTTTGGTGATTACCTTAAGACAACAATTCAGCAAAGTGATAGGCCTCTAATCATTAATGTCGATGGGGAGCCAATTTTGGGTATTAAGGTAATGAAGCCATCATTGATACTTGAGGTTTAGTCCTCCATCAAAGAACTGGTTGCACAATTTATAAAGATCCTCTTTAATGATTGACCAGCAACGTTTTAGGAAGATTCGGTGAAACCATCCGGTCGAGGAGCTGTTCGGGGCATTTCTCACGATAACATTGTCAATTTCCTCGTGTGTGAAGGGGCTGTTAAGGCATCAAGCCCCTCACATTTTTGATAATTCTCGTCGAGCAAATTTCATGTCATGAGAGTGGATGTGCCAAGTCTTCTTTTTGCGTGTGGAAGATGATGGATTCTTTGCAGTTGGTCTTCCACAGATCCATCCGGGGTGCATAAGCGTGGCAATATTATTCATACTATCTTTGAAGCTAGGGCTTGGAAAAACTTGGAGTTCTCGTCACCAAATTGAACCCATTGTATGGTACATCTCTTTTTCCAGTAGATTTGTTGGTATTTTAGGTGTCGTAGGAGATGAGCTTTGAGTTGTTACGAAGTTACTTTGGGTGTGGAGAATGGCCTTTTGTCTTCCAATGAGTCAATTTCATTGAGAGCCTTGTTGGAGTTTTCTATGGCCCGAAAGTTTGGAAATCCCTTTGCTCCAAACTTTGAGATCGTGCCTCGAGGTTTATGAATTCTTGGCTGAGAACGTGGCGAGTTTGAGGAGTGCACTTGTTTTGCCCAAGAGGAAGATACCACATCCATAAACCCGGGTGTTGCAACCAAAAGATTCAAATCTGAAGATTTTCGATCTAGGAATTGCAGTTTCAATGCAATCTTGTTTAGTTTATTCACTTTTGTTTTGAAGTTACTAAAATTTCAGAAATTTTCAGAAAATGTTAAGGAGGCTCTTTAAAGGCTCTTCTAGCCAAAGCTTCGAAGGAAAAACAAGACAAAGAAGGAAAAACCCAAGTATAATCTTCCTCGCTTAGCGGAAATGCAGTCGTGTGAATGTCCATGCGAGATTTCTTGAAAGAAGCGGAATTCATGAAGATTTTATGCTTTAATCGAGGCTGAGGCCTCACGGTTTCATCAACGACCGAATCGATGCTTACCAATACTTTCATGCAAAACTTTTATTATTATCCTAAGAAGTCACCGCTGCGGTATCATTTCATTTATATGGCGAATTCAAAGAAATGTCTTTCGTCACTTTTGTGCGGTATGTAGGATACCTTATGAGGAGAATTAGAGGAACCCCATCGTGAAGATGTGGATGGCTTCGTTAAAACTATTGTTGTGGAAGAGCCAAAGAAGGGCTCGAGGCAAAAGTCTCTAGCATACACTTTCCTGTTTTACGCTACTTTGCCATATTTGCTAGTAGATGCTTGATTGGTCGTGGAAATAGTAGAAATTTGGCGTTCGGATATTATTATTCTTCAACATGCTTTCTTTGGAGACAACACTTTTAGTATGGGTGCGTCGTTGCTAAGCGCTATACGAATCATCAAAAGGCCCCATATTTGGAGGTATCTATGCGACGCGTCTTGCTGAACATTTTGATACCCATTAGGCACCATGAGGAGGATGAGATAAAGTTGCATCCTCACATCTTAGATTACAAGAGCATGGTAGCACACAAGTTTATTGTTGACAATGAAGAAGATGCTCTTGTATAGACTTAGATTCAATAAGAAACACTTTGAGTTTATTATTTTCTGCGCCTCTGTTGTTTGATTTGCTTGCGAGAAAATTGTCTTGTCACGCGGAGCGGTGAACAATCATCGAGCTCAAGCTTTTACTCGAACCTGAACTGGCCGGAACGAGCTGGACCCTTATCGTGCATCATCATCAAGTGGGATCCGGAGATGACCAGCCGTGGTATCTGATTACACCTCCCACTACACGGGAGAGTAGTGGTGGTCCTTGGTATTAAGCCAACTTAGGCCAAAAGCCTAAGATTGGGGAATCGTATTTCTCACCGACTTTACATTCATGTTCACACACTAGTCGTCGGTGCTCATACTCTTTCATTGTATTATCCATGCTAGTTTAAATTTCTTTTCTAGCTTTCTTCTTGTGTGTTTGATAAACCTTAAGAAAAACCAAAAAAATAGTTAGTTTAATTTCCATGCTTGTAGTAGAATTAAAATGAAAACCAAAAATATTTCTCGTTCTTCTTTTACTTGTTGGGAGCTTTCCGTGTAAATAGTTTTATTTTCTTTTCTTTCCTTTGGGGTCAGAAGACCATATTGAAAATGCTTAGTGGCTCTCATATGCATGATTGTTTATTTAACTTAGAGCCCATATTACCCTGTCTTCTCTCTTGAGTTGAATGATTGCAGATTCTAGCTTAGTCAATGCCGTGCACTCTTATTATTATACACATCGTTCGATCGTGCAAGTGAAAGGAAATAATGACGATATATGATGAACTTATTGGGATGAGAAAAGCTGGTATGAACTCGACCTCTCTTGTTTTTGTAAATATGATGATTCATCGTTCCTGAGTCAGCTATTATGACGTAAACATATTTGCAATGACATTTAGAGATTATAGTTACTTGTGCCATGCTTGATTAGCTATGAGTTATAATGGTTTACCTTGCGTGCCAACATGCTATTAGAATGATTATTATGTGGTATGATGGGATGGTATCCTCCTTTGAATGAATTGAGTGACTCGACTTGGCACATGTTCACGCATGTAGTTGAATCAAATCAACATAGCCTTCACGATACTTATGTTCATGGTGGATTATATCCTACTCATGTTTGTATTGAGTGTAAATTAATTTTAATGCATGTTTATGAATGTTGTCGCTCTCTCGGTTGGTCGCTTCCCAGTCTTTTGCTAGCCTTCACATACTAAGCGAATCTGCTTGTGCATCAAACTCCTTAAACCCCAAAGTTGTTCCATATGAGTCCACCATACCTTCCTATATCGGTATTTACCTGCCGTTCAAGTAAATTTGTATGTGCCAAACTCCAAACCTTCAAATGAAATTCTGTTTTGTATGCTCGAGCAGCTCATGTGTCAACTAGGGCTGCCTATATCTTCCATGCTAGGTGGGTTATTCTCAAGAGGTGGACTCCGCTCCTCATTCACGAAAAGGGCGATGTAAGGGATGCCCAGTCCCATGATCCAAAAGATCAAAGCAAATCAAAATAATTAAACAAAACCCCCAGGGCTATTGTATGTTGGAGGCACTCGTTGTTTGAGCAAGCCATGGATTGATGCTTGTTGGTGGTTGGGGGTATAAACCTTTACCATTCTGTTTGGCACTGCACTTAATGCATGTACTATGGAAGATACACCATCTCATAGTTGTTGCCTTGCAGACAAAAGTATGCCGCTCAAAATGTTATTCAATCTCTATTTTAAAATCGAGCTCGGCACCTCTACAAATCCACTTCCCTCTGAAGGGCCTATCTATTTACTTTTATGTTGAGTCATCGCCCTTCTTATTAAAAGCACCCATTTGGAGACACTGCTTGCATTTGCATTCATAACTATTGGTTTATATTGGGTATGACTTGTTGGATCTCTTTTACCATGAATTACAATGTTTAGTCAGTCCTTGATCTTTAAAGGTGTCTGCATTTATGTTTTGTGGTCTCGAGAAAGGGCTAGCGAGATACCATTTTGTTATATCATGTTATGATTATTTTGAGAAAGTGTTATCATCGAGTTTTATTATTATGGCTCGCTAGCTGATTATGTTATTGATATGAGTGATTGCGACACTAAGTGTTATTGTGAGTATGGTTAGTTCATAATATTTGCTGAAACTTGAATCTTTGGCTTTTCATGTTTACAACAACAAGAGCAAATAGAGTTTGTAAAAGTTTTTCTTTATCACTTTCAGTTTATCAACTGAATTGCTTAAGGACAAGCAAAGGTTTAAGCTTGGGGAGTTGATCGTCTCAATGTATCTACTTTCAAACACTTTTGCCCTTGTTTTGGACTCTAACTTGCATGATTTTAATGAAATTAACTCGGATGGCTTGTTTTCAGCAGAACTACCATAATGTTGTTTTATGTGTAGAAAAGAAAAGTTCTCGGAATGTCACGGAAATCCATGGAGGCACTTTTTGGAATTAATAAAATTTTGGCGAAAGAATTAATGCGGGGCCTGACTGTCCACGAGACAGGCGCCCCCTAAGCTGACCTCCTATCTCATGGGCCCCTGGACCTCCAGACGTCAAACTCCAACTCCATATATTCCGTTTGCGGAGAAAAAATCAGAGAAAGTGTCATCGCGTTTTCGACCGGAGCCGCCGCCAAGCCTAATCTCTCTCGGGAGGCTGATCCGAGTCCGTTCTAGGCTCCGGAGAGGGATTCGTCGCCATCGTCATCATCGACCATCCTCCATCACCAATTTCATGATGCTCACCGCCGTCGTGAGTAATTCCATCGTGAAGCTTGCTGGGCGGTGATGGGTTGGATAGATTTACCATGTAATCAAGTTAGTTTTGTTAGGGTTTGATCCTAGTATCCACTATGTTACGAGATTGATGTTGCTATGACTTTGCTATGCTTAATGCTTGTCACTAGGGCCGAGTGCCATGATTTCAGATCTGAACCTATTATGTTTTCATGAATATAGTGTGTTCTTGATCCTATCTTGCAAGTCTATAGTCACCTATTATGTGTTATGATCCGACAACCCAGTGACAATAATCGGGATACTTCTCGGTGATGACCGTAGTTTGAGAGTTCATGTATTCACTATGTGTTAATGCTTTGTTCGGTTCTCTATTAAAGGAGGCCTTAATATCCCTTAGTTTCCGTAAGGACCCGCTGCAAGGGAGGGTAGGATAAAAGATGTCATACAAGTTCTTTTCCATAAGCATTATGACTATTTCTGAATACATGCCTACATTACATTGATGAATTGGAGCTAGTTCTATATCACCCTATGTTATAACTATTGCATGAGGAATGCATCCGGCATAATTATCCATCACTGATCCATTGCCTCTGAGCTTTTCATATATTGTTCTTTGCTTATTTACTTTTCGTTCTCTTGTTACAACTACTACAAAACCCAAAAACATTTATCTTTACTTTTGCTACCATTACTTTTATTATCATATCACTTTTGCTACTAAACACTTTGCTGCAGATACTAAGTTATCTAGGTGTGGTTGAATTGACAACTCAATTGCTAATACTCAAGAATATTCTTTGGCTCCCCTTATGTGAATCAATAAATTTGGGTTGAATACTCTACCCTCGAAAGCTGTTGCGATCCCCTATACTTGTGGGTTATTAGTCTCCAACACCGTGCAGGCGATCCTCGCCGCCATGCTGCGGGCGTCGTGGACCATCTGGCGCAGCTGCTAGCCGCTCACGCACATCGCCGCTATGGAGTGCAGGTGAGCTCTTTTTGCTTAGTGTAGGTGCTTAGGCAAATGCTTAGGTGCGTGCGATGTGGTAGATGCATTGGAATGGAGGCGCCTTTATATGAGGGCAAACTGCGTTGCATTCACATCGTGCAACCTCTTTTCCGGACCTCCTCCCATTACTTCCCTCATGCATTAATTGAAAGAGGATGCATTGGTGGTTCAACATATCGGGAACCTTCTCCCTCCCTAAATCGCATTAAAGCCGTGTCGAGGACTAGCTCTGCCCATGTCCAAATCGAATGCTCCCTCCGTCTAGGTGAGTATTAAGTCATCTTCTGAAAACCAAATAGTAAACACATAGGCGTGGTGCATTAACTCTCACATTGTTTCTTATTTTTGACATAAATAGAGAATCAACCAAGAAGAGATGTGGGGCTTGTATGCTTTTAATGACTTGAGACTATCAAACATGACATGTAGTGGTCGAGTTCGTTGCACAAGAACAAATACAACCCGTCGGCACCACGCATCTTATAGCATCACATCCAATGGCTATAAAAGATGAATGAGACAAATTATATCTCATCTAGATGAGTTCTAGCAAAAGCTATTAATAATACTTAGTACTCCTGCGCCATGTATCATATATTAGTATCATGTAGTACTTTATTTATTGCCATGTATGACACATAGTTCACGGCGCTCTCTATATGTACCACCTTTTTTCAAGTTTTGCTCCATGGCGCAATCCATCAATACTACAACTGTACAAAAGTGGAGTATATATATATTTTTAAAAGGCTAGAGGCGGGGCAGTCTAGCTCGGTCGGTTTCACGAGAGGTGAGGGCCTTTGTGATTTGTGGCTCATTCTGCTTGATCCGTCGAATAATCTTCTTGCCCCGCTTTGCGCTGGCGCCTCCATTAAACCCCTCCGTTAAACCCGATGCAAACCGAGAATCCTACTCCGGCCACGTCCGTTCATGGCGGGCGAATTAGCATAACACCGGCGAGCTCCTCCCGTCCGCCCTCGGTATAAGCGAGGCGAGGCCCGCCAGCTCCTACCGTCCGCCCTCTATTTACGAGGCCATACGACGGCGAGCAAGAATCGCACCCCTCCGCCGCTCCCCATCTCCTCTTTCACCATTTTCTCCCTCTTGATGGCTTCGATGAGCCGTTCTCGGCATATTACCGGCTGGGTGGCCCGCGAAACCCTCGGTCTGGCGAGGCGCTCGATGCTTCACCAACCTTGCTTGGCCGGCCGAGCAGTTGCCTCCCCAAGCGGCGTGTGGTTCAGCAACTTCGCGCTCAGTTCAGCTCGATGAGGTGGCGACTTGCTCCACGCCCGGCCGGAACCGCCGTGCTGAGTGCCAGTCGCTCGCGTCATACCGCGCCACCGATGTCTGCGATGGCGCGCCTCCCGTGTACGTAGGCGCGCCTCCCGTGCTGCGGCAGCGCCATGTGGCGAAGCGAAGCGGGGTGCATGGAGAGCGGCAGTCGGTGGCCAGCTTCTCCGTGTCGCCGCCATCATCGAGAAGTAGCAACGGAGGCGCGCCACTTGGGACCCATGAAGGCCACCGCCGGCGGCGACCAGCAGTTCGGTGGTTTCTTTCTTGCTTTATCTCTTCAGGGACCTTCGTCGACCCGCAAGTGTCGGCGGACATGAGAAGACAAAGGGATCATGCAGTGACCATTTAGAACTAAAATAAGTCTAGATACATCCATTTCTAGGACAAGTATTTCCGGACGGATGGGTATTAATTATACAAGAGGCAGTTGGCACCTCTTAGTTAATGTAAATGTAATGAAATCCATCATGTTTATATGAAGATCGGCTTTTTATCGAAATCCTTCATGCTTATATGAAATCAGTCCGTGTTTGCAAATTTCATCTGGTGGTTAGAGTTGTAAAAATGTATGCTTTGGCGTTTGATGTAGATCCTCCGGAAGGAAGCGGGAGGAAATTTGCGGCTGCCGTTGGAGATGCTCTTTATCTGGAAATAATAGAGTGACATCAATCCATTTGAGTTAATTGCTTGTATGATTGTCCCTCTATAAAAGTTAATTGCATGTACAGCGTACCGTGACTTGCGAGGTGGCTACAACCGTCTGGAGAAGTTAAAAAGAAACAAGTCCATCCTTAATCTTGTATTCTAAGTACTCTGTGGGTTCCTTGTCGATCTGATGTGAAAAAGTATATATTAAATAAGTAGAGTAATATATAATATAAAAATCTAAAGTTAAAAGACATAATTTGAACTCATGTCATCGCGTTGCGACATCCAAGCTAACTAGCCCAACACATTTTGTTTA
>JAHIAM010012059.1:0-19038 GCA_021605205.1 Aegilops longissima
CTTAGATGACGGAGGATGTCTATCGAGTGGGAGTTCATAAGATGAACTTAATTATCTGAACATAGTCAAAAACCCTTTGCAAATTATGTCATAGCTCACGCTTTAGTTCTCTTGTTTAGATATGTTCCTAGAAAATATAGTTGAAAGTTGACATAGCAATTATGCGGTCGATTACAAAGCTTATGTCCTTAATGCACCGCTCGGTGTCTTGGACCTCGAGCGTGGTGCGTGGATGTTGCGAACATCGACACACGTTTGATGACTACATGATAGTTGTAATGTTAAGCGGCTTAGAATTAAGGCACCAAGGCGTTTTGAAGCGTCACGGAACATGTGAGATGTTACGAGGGCTGAAATTGGGATTTCAGGCTCGTGCCCACGTCAAGAGGTATAAGACCTCCGGCGATTTTCTTAGCCTGCAAACTAACGGAGAAAAGCTCAATCGTTGAGATTGTGCTCAGATTGTCTGAGTACAACAATCACTTGAATCGGTGGGAGTTGATCTTCGGATGAGATAGTGATCTTTTCCAAAGTCATTGCCACCAAGCTGCTAGAGCCGTGATGAACTATAACATATCGGGGATAGATGATCCTTGAGGTATTCGATGTTTGACACATGAAAGTAGAAATCAAGAAGGAGCATCAATTGTTGATGGTTGGTGAAACCACTAGTTTCAAGAAGGGCAAGGGCAAGAAGGACACTTCATGAAACGACAAATCGATTCTTTGCTCAATGAAGAAACCAAGGTTGAACCCAAACCCGAGACTAAGTCTCTGCTTTGTAATAAGGGAACAGCCTTTGGAGCAGAATTACCCTAGATACTTGGTAGATAAGAAGGTTGGCAAGGTCGATAGAAGTATATTGGATATATATTATGTTAATGTGTACTTTACTAGTACTCCTAGTAGCACCGAGGTATTAGATACCGGTTCGGTTGCTAAGTGTTAGTAACTCGAAATAAAAGCTATGGAATAAGCGGAGACTAGCTAAAGGTGGTGACGATACGTGTTGGAAGTGTTTCCAAGGTTGATATGATCAAGCATCATCGCGCTCCCTCTACCATCGAGATTGGTGTTAAACCTGAATAATTGTTATTGGTGTTTGCGTTGAGCATAGACATGATTGGATTATATGCATGCAATGTCTGTTATTCATTTAAGGAGAATAATGGTTACTCTATTTATTTGAATAATACCTTCAATGGTCTTGCACCTAAAGGAATGGTTTATTGAATCTCGATCGTAGTGATACATTTTCATGCCAAAAGATATAAGATAGTAATGATAGTACCACTTACTTGTGGCTTTGCCATGTGAGTCATATTGGTATAAAGCATGAAGAAGTTCCATGTTGATGGATCTTTGGACTCACTCGTTTTGAAAAGTTTGAGATATGCAAACCATGTCTATTGGTGTATCGCATGAAGAAACTCCATGCAGATGGACCGTTTGGACTCACTTGATTTTGAATCACTTGAGATATGCAAATTCATACCACATGGGCAAGATGGTGAAAAGCCTTGGTTTTGATAAGATGGAACAAGATAGCAACTTGTTGAAGTAACACATTTTGATGTGTGCGGTCAATGAGTCTTTGAGGCATGCGATGAATATCGTTATGTTCTTACTTCACGGATGATTTAAGTAGAATCTTGGGTGTATTTACTTGATGAAACTCAAGTCTGAATTATTGAATGGTTCAAGTAATTTCAGAGTGAAGTTGAAGATCATCGTGACAAGAGGATAAAATGTCTATGATATGATCATAAAGATGAGTATCGAGTTACTGAGCTTTGGCATAATTAAGACATTGTGGAAATTGTTTCACAATAAATACACTTTGGAACACCATAGTGTGATGGTATGTCCGAACATCATAGTTGCACCCTATTGGATATGGTGCGTACCATGATGTCTCTTATCGAATTACCACTATCGTTCATGGGTTAGGCATTAGAGACAACCACACTCACTTTAATAGGGCACCACGTGATTCCGTTGAGACGACACCGTTTGAACTATGGTTTGGAAACCTAAGTTGTCGTTTCTTAAAAGTTTGGGGCTACGACGCTTATGTGAAAAAGTTTCATCACGATAAGCTCGAACCCAAAACGGATAAATACATCTTCATAGGACACCCAAAACAGTTGGGTATACCTCCTATCTCAAGATCCGGAAGCAAAAGTAATTGTTTCTAGAAACGGGTCCTTTCTCGAGGAAAATTTGCTCTCGAAAGAATTGAGTGGGAGGATGGTGGAGACTTGATGAGGTTGTTGAACCATCACTTCAACTAGTGTGTAGCGAGGGCACGGGAAGTTGTTCTGTGGCACCTACACCAATTGAAGTAGAAGCTTATGATAGTGATCATGAAGTTTCGGATCAAGTCACTACCGTAGCTCGTAGGGTGACAAGGATGCATACTACTTCAGAGTGGTACGCAATCTTGTCTTAGAGGTCGTGTTGCTAGACAACAATGAACCTACGAGCTATGGAGAAGCGATGGTGGGCCCGGATTCCGACGAATGGCTAGAAGCCATGAGATCCGAGATAGTATCCATATATCAGAACAAAGCATGGACTTTGGTGGACTTGCCCGATGATCGGCAAGCTATTGAGATAAATCGATTTTTAAGAAGAAGACGGACATGGACGGTAATGTCACCGTCTATGAAGCTCGACTTGTGGCAAAGAGTTTTTCACAAGTTCAAGGAGTTGACTACGATGAGATTTTCTCATCCGTAGCGATGCTTAAGTCCGTCGGAATCATGTTAGCATTAGTTGCATTTATGAAATCTAGCAGATGGATGTCAAAACGAGTTTTCTTACCAGTTTACGTAAGGAAAGGTTGCATGAGATACAATCAGAAAGGTTTTGTTGATCCTAAGGTTGCTGAAAGGTATGCTAGCTCCAGTGATCCTTCCATGGACTGGAGTAAGCATCTCGGAGTTGGAATATACTCTTTGATAAGATGATCAAAGATTTTGGGTTTATACAAAGTTTATGAGAAACTTGTATTTCCAAAGAAGTGAGTGGGAGCACTATAGAATTTCTGATGAGTATATGTTGTTGACATATTGTTGATCAGAAATGATGTAGAATTTCTGGAAAGCATACAGGGTTATTTGGAAGGTGTTTTTCAGTAGAAACCTGGATTAGGCTACTTGAACAATAAGCATCAAGATCTATAAGATAGATCAAAATGTTTAATAATACTTTCAAATGAGCACATACCTTGACATAATCTTGAAGGTGTTCAAGATGGATCGATCAAAGAAGGAGTTCTTGCACGAGTTGTAAGGTATGAAGTTAAGAGTTAAAGCTCGACCACGCGCAGAAAGAGAAAGGATGAAGGTCGTCCCCTATGCTTTAGGCGTAGGCTCTACGGTATGCTATCTTTGTGTACCGCTGATCGAAGTGTGCCTTGCCATGAGTCGGTCAAGGGGTACAAGAATGATCGAGGAATGGATCATTGGACAATGATCAAAATTGTCCTTGGAGTAAATAAGGACATGTTTCTCGATTATGGAGGTGATAAAGAGTTCGGCGTAAAGAGTTGCGTCGATGCAAACTAACACCTATCCGGATAGCTCACGAGTAGAGATACCGGATCGTATAGTGGAGCAACCATTTGGAATAGCTCCAAGTGGAGCATGGAAGCAGCATTTACAATATGACCTAGAGATTTGCGAAGTACATACGGATCTGAATGTTGCAGACCCGTTGACTAAAACCTCTCTCACAAGCAAAACATGATCAAACCCCAGAACTCATTGAGTCTTAATCACATGATGATGTGAACTAGTTTAGTGACACTAGTAAACTCTTTGGATGTTAGTCATATGGCGATGTGACCTATCAGTGTTAATCACATGGCGATGTGAGCTAGATTATTGACTCTAGTGCAAGTGGGAGACTGTTGGAAATATGCCCTAGAGGCAATAATAAATTAGTTATTATTATATTTCCTTGTTCATGATAATCGTTTATTATTCATGCTATAATTGTATTGATAGGAAACCGCAATACATGTGTGGATACATAGACAACACCATGTCCCTAGTAAGCCTCTAGTTGACTAGCTCGTTGATCAATAGATGGTTACGGTTTCGACCATGGACATTGGATGTCGTTGATAATGGGATCACATCATTTGGAGAATGATGTGATGGACAAGACAATCCTAAGCCTAGCACAAAGATGCGTAGTTAGTATGCTAAAGCTTTTCAAATGTCAAGTATCTTTTCCTTAGACCATGAGATTGTGCAACTCCGGATACCGTAGGAATGCTTTGGGTGTACCAAGCGTCTAGCGTGGCTGGGTGACTATAAAGGTGCACTACGGTATCTCGAAAGTGTCATTGGGTTGTACGAATCGAGGCTGGATTTGTCACTCCGTGTGACGGAGAGGTATCTCTGGGCCCACTCGGTAGGACATCATCATAATGTGCACAATGTGACCAAGGGGTTGATCACGGGATGATGTGTTATGGAATGAGTAAAGAGACTTGCGATGCGAGATTGAACAAGGTATCGATATCTGCAAGCGATCGAATCTCGGGCAAGTATAATACCGCTAGACAAAGGGAATTGTATCACGGGATCGATTGAGTCCTTGACATCGTGGTTCATCCGATGAGATCATCGTGGAACATGTAGGAACCAACATGGGTATCCAGATCCGCTGTTGGTTATTGACGGAAGAACGTCTCGGTCATATGCGCATAGTTCCCGAACCGTAGAAGTCTACACATAAGGTTCGATGGCGCTAGGGTTATAAAGGAAGTTTGTATGTGGTTACGAATGTTGTTGAGTCCGGATGAGATCTCGGACGTCACGAGGAGTTCGGAATGGTCGGAGGTAAAGATTTATATATGGAAAGTTGTTGTTGGGTTAGGAAAAAGTTCGGGTTTTTTCGGTGTTTGTAGGAAGCTTCGAGAAGGTTCGGAGGATTCGGAGGTCGGAAATAGTTCCACCACGTCCAATACAGTAGCATGGGCTGTAGGGGGCGCCTAGCCTTAATGGGCGGGGCACCAGCCCCCAAAGGCCCATGCGCATGGGAGGAAAACCCTAAAGGGAGGCCTCCACTTGACTTGGGAGGCACTCCTCCCCTTAGCCGCCCCCTAGATGGGATCTAGGGCTGGCAGCACCCTTGGGGTGGGGAAACCCTAAAGGGGGCGCAGCCCCCCCTTCCCCCTATATATAGTTGAGGTTTGGGGCTGCCATACACATGAGAACTTCTCCCTCTTGGTGCAGCCCTGCCTCTCCTCCTCCTCCTCTCCCTTGGTGCTTGGCGAAGCCCTGCGGGATTGCCATGCTCCTCCACCACCACCACGCCGTTGTGTTGCTGCTGGATGGAGTCTTCCTCAACCTCTCCTTCTCTCCTTGCTGGATCAAGGCATGGGAGGCGTCACCAGGCGATGCGTGTGTTGAGCGCGGAGGTGCTGTCCGTTCGGCACTAGGATCTCCGGTGATTTGAATCACGACAATCGACTCCATCAACCCCGTTCACATGAGCAGCTTCCGCTTAGCGATCTACAAGGGTATGTAGATGCACTCTCCTTCCCTCGTTGCTAGTTTCTCCATAGATAGATCTTGGTGACACGTAGGAAAATTTTGAATTTACGCTCGTTCCCCAGCAATGAGCGCAAGAGAGGTCGAAATAAACATTGAAGCCCAATCGACTAAAAAGCTCGGTCGGTTAAAATGAAATCTCAGAGATCTTACCAAGATTGGAAGTGGCGCATCCTCCATTTCTGGTCATCGTGCTTGGCGGAAGTCTCGGAGTAGCGGCTGCAGATTTCATTAGTCGGTGATCGATCATCGAGTCGACTAAAAATTCACTCATGTTGAAAAAAAATGCAAGGTTACATTGGTTGCCGGAGATGGTGGGGATGACCATTCGCATCTTAAGCGGGGCCTTGGCAAACCGACAGCGTCGCTCGAGGTTGCTTGGCGGCTTCTCGGTCGGCAGGAGAAGTTGTCTAGGTCGCTTCATCGGTGACCGGTGGGCACAACACTTTACTGCGCCCGCCACCATCGGGTCGTGCGTCGACTTGGACCTTCCTACGGCGAGGAGGTCGGCGTCTTCCTCCTCTTCTTCCTCCTCCTCCTCATCATCGAGTCATCATCCTCCTCATCCTCTTAGCCATTGGACTCCCATTCCTCCGGACTCTCACCTCCACTTCCTTCTTCTTCTTGGCTGCTTCACAGGCCCGTTGGGCATCGAGTACATCTCGGTGGTGACCTATAAGACAACAAAACAAGGTGGCAGTCACTTTCGTGAAATTGACATCAAGGCAGAATGAATGCAGCGAGAATCACGATCGAAGATAAATAATGATACCTTATGCGGTTGGTAACTCTGGTGAGTGGTGGAATCCTCCTAGCTCCATGAGGTTGTCTTTATTTCTGTGATGGCAGTCATCCACTTCTCGGTATGGCGTCGTCAACCTCCTCCGGATGGACCGAGTGGTATCATCCGTCAGGAGTACATCCACATCGGATGACCTCGGTATTAGAGTGGCTGGATCGCCGTCGGAGAAAAACCTCCGGAGATCCATGCGGTCACCCTTCGCGAATGAGCTGGACTACGCTCCATCGGAAGTTTCACTTGAGCCTTTTCCTCTGGCAACACCTTGGGGAAGGCGGCTTGTTCACTCGACTCATGGAGAAAGGAGGGAGCCCGGTCGCCTTGCGCGTCGGCTGGTCTTGGCGATAAAACAGGTCATTGCCACCCTCTAACTTGAGTCGGGAGAGTCATGGCTGAAAAGCGCTCTTCCCCTCATCTGGACTCCAGTCCCCCCACATTTGGATTACTTGGGTCTTTTCGTCATTAGAACTCGTTTTCTTCACCGTCCGAGGCGACGGTGAATATATGCTTGAAAAAGACCCCAATGCGATCGACAACCCGGAAATTCTGAGCGAAATGAAAGCAACCGGATACACAATGGAGTTAAGGGGTGAAATGGTGGAGTTGTGCTCCAAAAGTTCGAAACCCGGAAAAAGGATTGGCGGCAGGAAAACCCCTATCTCGTGGGTGGCCAAGAGGCGCCTCACCCTCTTCAGCTGCGGTTGCCACTCCGTGCGGAAGCCTCGCCGACCCGTGGGGATCAGTCCTTCATTGGCCGGATCGGTGAGGTCTTTTTGGTGATGGTCGGCGGATCCGGTCTCCTTGGACCCAGCCTGCGGCAGCTTGGACCCTTGAAGAGCCGCCTCGACTAAGCGCTCTCCTTGGCCTTCGCCGTCTTCTTCACCCGTTCAGGCGGTGGTCTTGTCCTTAACCATGGTCGCGGCGACAAAGGAACCGAGCTGCGGCTGGCGGACGAGGCGTGGCGAAAGTTTTTGGAGGCGGAGAGGAGAAATCTGAGGGCGCCTTGTTCAAAATGCCGGTCAGCGCCTTATATAATGGGTCGCTTAAGTGGCTGACGGTAGGCCCGAGCAATCTGTCACGATCCATATGAGCTACGCCTGCCGCGATCGTGGCGAAAAAGCGGCGCGAGGATCGGCGTCATCGTCTTATCCCATCCGAGTCGTGGTTTTCTCCGCCAAGCGCTTCCCAAAATTCGATCCGTGAAATCCGCTAACCCAGAAGCGACTCGTCGGATAACAGATTTCCTCAGATCCGTCGCTCGGAAATCTTGAGTTCACAAAAGTTCACTCGACAAATGTGAAGAATGGATCAAAGCGTTGAAAGAAAAGTTGATGCCATCACCAAAAGGTCGTTGATCGAGTAAAGCGCACTCACAACCACGAAGAACAGGTCGGAAAGATTATCAACTCCTTCCTCCTCAAACCTCGATCCATTCGGGGCTAATGATGAAGTCATGTACAGGGTAGGGTCATAGACCTGCCCAAAGGTACCTTCCACAGGACACTTACAAGAGAAGCAGCCTTCCGATCGACTTGGTAGGCTCTCCTCGGCGATTCAAAGACACTCGACTATGAAGATCCACTCGACCACCAAGAGTCCAAGAGCCACTCGGTATCCAAGCGGTGCGTAGTTAAATAGTCTTTATGACCTTAATGACACTTTATGTAGAGGCGTTACGATAGCGTCTAGCCTTAACGTACCTTAAACCTCTACCTTTCGTGGGTTGGATGGGGTCTGGCGCACTCTATATAAGCCACCCCCTCCACGGGTAGAAGGTGTCGTGGTTCTAAGTCGACGGTAGAATGGGGGTAGGATGCGTCCTTCTTGAAGTTCTTCTTACCCTTGCCCTTCTTGAACTTAGTGGTTTTATTGACCATCAACACTTGATGTTCTTTCTTGATTTCAACCTCTGTGACTTGACATTGAGAATACCGGAATGGTCTTCACCATCCCCTGCATATTGTAGTTCATCACAAAGCTCTTGTAGCTTGGTGGGAGCGGCCGAAGGATTCTGTCAATGACCGCCTCGTCCAGGGAGGTTTATGTCCGGTGGGACAGGCGGTTGTGCAACCCGGACATTTTGAGTATGTGTTCCTTGACATAGCTGTTTTCCTCCATCTTACAATTATAGAATTTGCCGGAGACTTCATATCTCTCGACCGGGCATGAGCTTGGAAAACTAGTTTCAGCTCCTCGAACATCTCATATGCTCGTGTTGCTCAAAGCGCTTTTGGAGCCCGGTTCTAAGCTGTAAAGCATGCCGCCTTGAACGAGGGAGTAATCATCGGCCACGAGGCGCCAAGCATTCATAATGTCTTGGTTCTCAGGGACAGGTGCATCACCTAGCGGTCCTTCTAGGGCGTATTGTTTCTGGCTGCTATGAGGATGATCGTCGGGGTTTGGACCCGGTCCGAATAGTTCTGCCATCATCTTTCGGCTTGGTTTCTCTAGGAGCAGCGTTGAAGTTCATGTTGACATGGCGTTGGCCATTTGATCTACAAGACATATTTGCAAGGTTTTAGACTAAGTTCATGATAATTAAGTTCATCTAATCAAATTATTTTAATGAACTCCCACTCAGATTAGACATCCCTCTAGTCATCTCGGTGTTACACGATCCGGTCGACTAGGCGTGTCCGATCATCACGTGAGACGGACTAGTCATCGTCGGTGAACATCTTCATGTTGATCGTATCTTCCATACGACTCGTGTTCGACCTTTTGTGGAAATATGCCCTAGAGGCAATAATAAAAGTGTTATTATTATATTTCTTTGTTCATGATGATTGTCTTTTATTCATGCTATAAGCTGTATTATCCGGAAATCGTGATACGCGTGTGAATACATAGACCATAACATGTCCTAGTGAGCCTCTAGTTGACTAGCTCGTTGGTCGACAGATAGTCATGGTTTCGACTATGGACATTGGATGTCATTGACAACGGGATCACATCATTAGGAGAATGATGTGATGGACAAGACCCAATCCTAAGCATAGCACAAGATCGTGTAGTTCGTTTTGCTAGAGCTTTTCCAATGTCAAGTATCTCTTCCTTAGACCATGAGATCGTGTAACTCCCGGATACCGTAAGAGTGCTTTGGGTGTACCAAGCGTCTGGCGTAGCTGGGTGACTATAAAGGTGCACTACGGTATCTCCGAAAGTGTACATTGGGTTGACACGGATCGAGGCTGGGATTTGTCACTCCGTGTATGGCGGAGAGGTATCTCTGGGCCCTTTCGGTAATGCATCATCATAATGAGCTCAAAGTGACTAAGTGGTTAGTCACGGGATCATGCATTCTGATGCGAGTAAAGTGACTTGCGTAATGAGGCTGAACAAGGTATTGGGATACCGGCGATCGAGTCTCGGGCAAATAACGTACCGATTGACAAAGGAATTGTATCTGGGGTTTGATTGAATCCTCGACATCGTGGTTCATCCGATGAGATCATCGAGGAGTATGTAGAGCCAACATGGGTATCGAGATCCGCTGTTGGTTATTGATTGGAGAGGCATCTCGGTCATATGCGCATATCTCCGAACCGTAGGGTCTACACATAAGGTTCGGTGGCGCTAGGGTTGTAGAGATATTAGTATCAGATAACCGAAAGTTGTTGAGTCCGGATGAGATCCCGGACGTCACGAGGAGTTCGGAATGGTCGGAGGTAAAGATTTATATATAGGAAGTCGGTTTGACCCAAGGAAAGTTTTGGGGTCACCGGTATTGTCTGGGACCACCGGAAAGGTCGAGGGTCCACCGGTGGGCCACCTATCCGGAGGGCCCATGGGCTGAAGTGGCGTGGGAACCAGCCTGGTGGGCTGGTGCGCCCACCAAGGGCCCAAGGCGCCTAGGGTTGGAAACCCTAGGGGCCGTGCCCAGGGCATCGCCCCTGGTTGGAAACCCTAGGGGCGTTGCCCCAGAGGGCATGCGCCCCTGGTTGGAAACCCTAAGGGGCCGTTGCCCGGGGCCGCGCCCCCCATCTAGATGGGATCTCCAGGGGCATCGCCTAGCCCCTATATATAGTGGAGGGAGGAAGGCAAGCAATACCCGCATCTTGGCACCTCCTTCCCCTTGCTACACCTCCTCCTCCCATGAGGCTTGGCGAAGCCTGCTGGGATCTGCTGCATCCACCACCACGCCCGTCGTCTTGCTGGATCTTCATCAACCTCTCCTCCCCTTCTTTGGATCAAGAAGGAGGAGCGTCCTGCTGACCGTCACGTGTGTTGAGCAGCGGAGGTGCCGTCCGATTCGGCGCTAGGATCTCCGGTGATTGGATCACGGCGTGTACAACTACCTCAACCCGTTCTTTTGAGCGCTTCCGCTCATGATCTACAAAGTGGTATGTAGATGCATCTCCATGACTCGTTGCTTAGATGAACTCATAGATGGATCTTGGTGAAACCGTAGGAAAAATTTTAATTTTCTAGCGTTCCCCTAACAGTGGCATCATGAGCTAGGTCTATCGTAGTTCTCTATTGCTGAGTAGAACACAATTTAGTTGTGGGCGTGGATCTTGTCAACTTACTTGCCGCTACTAATCTTATCTTGCTTCAGCGGTATTGTGGGATGAAGCGGCCGGACCAACCTTACGTGCGCTTCGTGAGACCGGTTCCACCGACTAACATGCACTAGTTGCATAAGGTGGCTGGCGGGTGTCTGTCTCTCCTACTTTAGTTGGGCGGATTCGATGAAAAGGGTCCTTATGAAGGGTAAATAGAAGTTGACAAGATCACGTTGTGGTTATTCGTAGGTAAGAAAGCGTTCTTGCTAGAACCCAATTGCAGCCACGTAAAGATGCAACAACAATTAGAGGGCGTCTAACTTGTTTTGCAGCAATTGACATGTGATGTGATATGGCCAAGTTGTGATGAATGATGAATGACATATTGTGATGTATGAGATCATGTTCTTGTAATAGGAATCACGACTTGCATGTCGATGAGTATGACAACGGCGAGAATATAGGAGTTGTCTTTATTTTTATGACCTGCGTGTCATTCAAGAGCGCCATGTAATTTACTTTACTTTATTGCTAAGCGCGTTAGCCATAGAAGTAGAAGTAGTCGTTGGCGTGACAACTTCATGGAGGCACAATGATGGAGATCATGATGATGGAGATCATGGTGTCATGCGGTGACAAGATGATCATGGAGCCCGAAGATGGAGATCAATGGAGTTTTATGATATTGGCCATATCATGTCACTACTATATAATTGCATGTGATGTTTATTATGTTTATACATCTTGTTTACTTAGAGCGGCGGTAGTAAATAAGATGATCCTTACAACAATTTCAAGAAGTGTTCTCCCTAACTGTGCACCGTTGCTAAAGTTAAGTAAGCTTCTAAGCACCACGTGATGATCGGGTGTGATGGATTCTTACGTTCACATACAGCGGGTGTAAGACAGATTTACACATAAAACACTTAGGGTTAACTTGCGAGCCTAGCATGTACGAGACATGGCCTCGGAACACGGAGACCGAAAGGTCGAACACGAGTCGTATAGAAGATCGATCAACATGAGAATGTTCACCGGCGATGACTAGTCCGTCTCCGTGATGATCGGACACGGCCTAGTCGACTCGGATGGTGTATCACTTAGATGACTAGAGGATGTCTAATCTGGTGGGAGTTCATTGTAATAATTTGATTAGATGAACTTAATTATCATGAACTTAGTCTAAAACTTTTGAATGATATGTCTTGTAGATCAAATGGCCAGCGCTCATGTCAACTTGAACTTCAAGCGTTCCTAGAAAACCAAGCTGAAAGATGGCGGCAGCAACTATCTGGATTGGGTCCGGAACTTGAGATCATCCTCATAGCTGCCAGAAACAATATGTCCTAGAAGGACCGCTAGGTGGCGCTCCGTCCCGAGAACCAAGACATTATGAATGCTTGGCAGTCTCGTCTTGATGATTACTCCCTCGTTCGGTGCGGCATGCTTTACTGACTTAGAGCAGGGGCTCCAAAAGCGTTTTGAGCATCACGGAGCATATGAGATGTTCGAGGAGCTGAAACTTGTTTTCCAAGCTCACGCTTGGTCGAGAGATATGACATCTCCGACAAGTTCTATGATTGTAAGATGGAGGAAAATAGTTACGTCGGTGAGCACATTCTCAAGATATGCAGGTTTGCACAACCGTATGACCCAGTGAATATTAACCTCCACGATGAGGCGGTCATTGGCAGAATCCTCGATCGCTTCCACCAAGCTACAAGAGCTTTGTGATGAACTACAATATGCAGGGGATGGTAAAGACCATTCTGAAGTATTCTCTATCTTGAAGTCGGCGAGGTTGAAATCAAGAAAGAACATCAAGTGTTGATGGTCAATAAGACCACTAAGTTTAAGAAGGGCAAGGGCAAGAAGAACTTCAAGAAGGGCGGCAAGGAGGTTGCGCGCCGGTAAACAAGTTCTTGGAAGAAGTCAAAGAATGGACCCAAGCACGAGGTGAGTGCTTTTATTGCAAGGGAAGGGTCCTTTGGGCGGAACTGCCCCAAATACTTAGCGGACAAGAAGGCGGCAACACCAAAGGTATATTTGATATACATGTAATTGATGTGTACCTTACGATTACTCGTAGTAACTCTGGGTATTTGATACGGTGCCGTTGCTCATATTTGTAACTCACGGCGAGAGCTGCGGAATAAGCGGAGGCTGGCGAAGGGCGAGGTGACGATCTTGGCGTCGGGAATGGTTCAGTCGATGTGATCGCCGTCGACACGCTACCTCTTCATTTACCCACGGGATTAGTTATAAACCTTAATAATTGTTATTTGGTGCCAAGTTTGAGCATGAATATTGTATCTAGATCTCGTTTAATGCGAGATGGCTACTCATTTAAATCCGAGAATAATGGTTGTTCTATTTATATGAGAGATATGTTTTATGGTCATGCTCAGATGGTCAATGGTTTATTCTTAATGAATCTCGGCGTAGTATTACACATGTTCATAGCGTGAATACCAAAAGATGTAAAGTTGATAACGATAGTCCCACATACTTGTGTACTTGCCGCCTTGGTCACATTGGTGTCAAGCGCATGAAGAAGCTCCATCTTGATGGACTTTTGGAGTCTCTTGATTATGAATCATTTGACACATGCGAACCATGCCTCATGGGCAAGATGACCAAGACTCCATTCTCGGAACAATGGGCGAGCAACCAACTTGTTGGAAATCATACATACCGATGTATGCGGTCCAATGGCGTTGAGGCTCGCGGAGGATATCGTTATGTTCTCACTCTCACAGATGACTTGAGTAGATATGGGTATGTCTACTTGATGAAACACAAGTCGAGACCTTTGAAAAGTTCAAGGAATTTCAGAATGAAGTAGAGAATCAACGTGACGAAAGATAAAATTCTTCGATCGGATCGTGGAGGAGAATATTTAAGTCACAATTTGGTACACACTTAAGAAAATGTGGAATCGTTTCACAACTAACGCCGCTGGAACACCTCGGTAATAGCGGTGTGTCGAGCGTAATGTCGCACTCTATTGGATATAGTGCGGTCTATGATGTCTCTTCTTGATTTACCGCTATCATTTTGGGGATCGCTCTAGAGACAGCTACATTCACTTTAAATAGGGCACCGTCTAAGTCCGTTGAGGCGACACCGTATGAATTATGGTTTGGGAAGAAACCTAAGGTATCGTTTCTAAAAGTTTGGGGATCGATGCTTATGTCAGAAACTTCAACTGAAAGCTCGAACCCAAGTCGGAAAAATCGTCTTCATAGGATACCCTAAGGAAACCGTAGGGTATACCTTCTACTTAAGATCCGAGGGCAAGATCTTTGTTGCCAAAACGGATCCTTTACGGAAAAAGTTTCTCTCGAAAGAAGTAAGTGGGAGGAAAGTAGAACTTCGATGAAGTACTACCTCTTGAGCAGGATAGTAGTGCAGCTCGGGAAAATGTTCTGTGATGCCTACACCAAGCGAAGAGGAAATTCATGATGATGATCAAGGTACTTGGATCAAGTTGCTCTTGAACCCGTGGGTCCACTAGGACACGTTCCGCACCAGTGAATGCAGCAACCTGTCTTGGAAATCATGTTGTTAGACAACAATGAACCTTGAACTATGAAGAAGCGATGGCGGGCCAGATTCCAACAAATGGCTAGAAGCCATGAAGTCAAGATAGAATCCATGTATGAAAACAAAGTGTGGACTTTGGTGACTTGCCCGATGATCGTGACGATAGAAAACAAATGGATCTTTAAGAGGAAGGCAATGGCGGATGGTAATGTCACCATCTATAAAGCTCGACTTGTCGCTAAGGGTTATCGGCAAGTTCAAGGGATTGACTACGATGAGACTTTCTCTCCGTGGCGAAGCTTAAGTCCGTCCGAATCATGTTAGCAATTGCGCATACTATGATTATGAGATATGGCGAGATGGGCGTCAAAACAGCGTTCATAACGGATATCTTAAGGAAGAGCTGTATATGATGCAGCGGGAGGTTTTGTCGATCCTAAAACGCTAACAAAGTATGCAAGCTCAACGATCCATTTATGGGCTGGTGCAAGCATCTCGGAGTTGGAACATTCGCTTTGATGAGATGATCAAAGCGTTTGGGTTTATCTTGAGACTTATGGAAACTGCGTTTACAAGAAAGTGAGTGGGAGCTCTGTAGCATTTCTCATATTATATGTAGATGACATACTTGATGGGAAATGATATAGAATTCTTGGACAACATTAAGGCCTACTTGAATAAGTGTTTTTCAATGAAGGACCTTGGAGAAGCTGCTTATATATTAGGCATCAAGATCTATAGAGATAGATCGAGGCGCCTCATAGGTCTTTCACAAAGCACATACCTTGATAAGATTTTGAAGAAGTTCAAAATGGATCAGTCAAGAAGGGTTCTTGCATGTGTTGCAAGGTGTGAGATTGAGCTCAGCTCAATGCCGACCACGACAAAAGATAAAGAAGAGATGAGTGTCATCCCTATGCCTCACCATAGGATCTATTATGTATGCCATCTTGTGTACGGACTGATGTAAACCTTGCCGTAAGTTTGGTAGGAAGGTACCAAAGTAATCCGGCAAGGAACCTTTGGACAGCGGTCAAGAATATCTGAAGTACGAAAGGACAAAGGACATGTTTCTCGTTTATGGAGGTGACGAAGAGCTCGTCGTAGCAGGTTACGTCGGGCTAAGCCGACACAGATCTGATGACTCTAAGTCACAAACCGGATCGTGTATATGTTGAATGGTGGAAGCGATGGTGGTGCGGTGCAAGCGAAGCGTCGTGGCGGGATCTACATGTGAAGCGGAGTACATGGCAGCCTCGGAGGCGGCATGAAGCAATTTGGGTGAAGGGTTCATCACCGACCTAGGAGTCATACCCAATGCGTCGGGGCCGATCAAACTCTCTGTGACAACCTTGGAGCTATTGCACTTGCCAAGGGCCAGGTTTCACAAGAAGACCGAGCACATCAAGCGTCGCTTCAACTCCATCCGTGAAAAGCGTTCGGGATGGAGACATAGAAATTGCAAAGTACATACGGATCTGAATGTCGCGGATCCGTTGACTAAACCTCTCTCATGGCAAAACATGATCAACACGAACTCTATGGGTGTTCGATTCATCACAATGTAACTAGATTATTGACTCTAGTGCAAGTGGGAGCTGTTGGAAATATGCCTAGAGGCAATAATAAAAGTGTTATTATTATATTTCTTTGTTCATGATGATTGTCTTTTATTCATGCTATAAGCTGTATTATCAGGAAATCGTGATACGTGTGAATACATAGACCATAACATGTCCCTAGTGAGCCTCTAGTTGACTAGCTCGTTGGTCAGCAGATAGTCATGGTTTCGACTATGGACATTGGATGTCATTGACAGCGGGATCACATCATTAGGAGAATGATGTGATGGACAAGACAATCCTAAGCATAGCACAAGATCGTGTAGTTCGTTTTGCTAGAGCTTTTCCAATGTCAAGTATCTCTTCCTTAGACCATGAGATCGTGTAACTCCGGATACCGTAAGAGTGCTTTGGGTGTACCAAGCGTCTGGCGTGCTGGGTGACTATAAAGGTGCACTACGGTATCTCCGAAAGTGTACATTGGGTTGACACGGATCGAGGCTAGGATTTGTCACTCCGTATGACGGAGAGGTATCTGGGCCCACTCGGTAATGCATCATCATAATGAGCTCAAAGTGACTAAGTGGTTAGTCACGGGATCATGCATTCTGATGCGAGTAAAGTGACTTGCCGTAGCGAGGCTGAACAAGGTATTGGGATCCGAAGCGATCGAGTCTCGGGCAAATAACGTCCGATTGACAAAGGAATTGTATCACGGGGTTTGATTGAATCCTCGACATCGTGGTTCATCCGATGAGATCATCGAGGAGTATGTAGAACCAACATGGGTATCCAGATCCGCTGTTGGTTATTGACGGAGAGGCATCTCGGTCATATACGCATATCTCCCGAACGTAGGGTCTACACATAAGGTTCGGTGGCGCTAGGGTTGTAGAGATATTAGTATGCAGATAACCGAAAGTTGTTACGAGTCCGGATGAGATCCCGGACGTCACGAGGAGTTCGGAATGGTCGGAGGTAAAGATTTATATATAGGAAGTCCATTTGACCCAGGGAAAGTTTTGGGGTCAGGTATTGTCTGGGACCACCGGAAGGTCCGAGGTCCACCGAGTGGGGCCACCTATCCGGAGGGCCCATGGGCTGAAGTGGCGTGGAACCAGCCTGGTGGGCTGGTGCCCCCAAGGGGCCCAAGGCGCCTGGGGTTGGAAACCCTGGGGACCGTGCCCAGGGCATCGCCCCACAGTTGGAAACCCTAGGGCGTTGCCCCCGAGGGCATCGCCCCTGGTTGGAAACCCTAAGGGGCCGTTGCCCAGCCGCCCCCCCCATCTAGATGGGATCTCCAGGGGCATCGCCCTAGCCCCTATATATAGTGGAGGGAGGAAGGCTGCCAATACCCGCATCTTGGCACCTCCTTCCCCTTGCTACACCTCCTCCTCCATGGGACGCTTGGCGAAGCCTGGGATCCTGCTGCATCCACCACCACGCCGTCGTGCTGCTGGATCTTCATCAACCTCTCCTCCCCTTCTTTGGATCAAGAAGGAGGAGGCGTCCTGTTGACCGTCGTGTGTTGAGCAGCGGAGGTGCCGTCCAGTTCGGCGCTAGGATCTCCGGTGATTGGATCACGGCGTGTACAACTACCTCAACCCGTTCTTTTGAGCGCTTCCGCTCGCGATCTACAAAGTGGTATGTAGATGCATCTCCATGACTCGTTGCTTAGATGAACTCATAGATGGATCTTGGTGAAACCAGTAGGAAAAATTTTAATTTTTGCAGCGTTCCCCAACACTTTTCGGTCTCCGTGTTCGAGGCCATATGCGTACATGCTAGGCTCGTCAAGTTAACCCTAAGTGCTTTGCATGTGTAAAACTGTCTTACACCGTTGTATGTGAGCGTAAGGATCTATCACACCCGATCATCACGTGGTGCTTGAAGCAACGAACTTTATGGCGGCGCAGTTAGGGAGAACACTTCTTGATATTGTTGTGAGGATCATCTTATTTACTACCGTCGTTCTAAGTAAACAAGATGCATAAACATAATAAACATCACATGTAATTATATAGTAGTGACATGATATGGCCAATATCATATAGCTCCATTGATCTCCATCTTGGGGCTCCATGATCATCTTGTCACGGCATGACACCATGATCTCCATCATCATGATCTCCATCATCGTGTCTTCATGAAGTTGTCACGCCAGCGACTACTTCTACTTCTATGGCTAACGCGTTTAGCAATAAAGTAAAGTAATTTACATGGCGTTCTTGATGACTTCATGGTCATACAAAAATAAAGACAACTCCTATGGCTCTGCGGTTGTCATACTCATCGACATGCAAGTCGTGATTCCTATTACAAGAACATGATCTCATACATCACAATATGTCATTCATCATTCATCACAACTTCGGCCATATCACATCACATGACAATTCTTTGCAAAAACAAGTTAGGCGTCCTCTAATTGTTGTTGCATCTTTTACGTGGCTGCAATTGGGTTCTAGCAAAACGTTTTCTTACCTCTGAATAACCTGGCGTGATTTTTGTCAACTTCTATTTACCCTTCATAAGGACCCTTTTCATCGAATCCGCTCGAACTAAAGTGGGAGACATACACCTTGACCACCTTATGCAACTAGTGCATGTCGATCGGTGGAACCGGTCTCACGTAAGCGTCACGTGTAAGGTTGGTCGGGACGCTTCATCCCACAATACCGCTGAAGCAAGATAAAACTAGTAGCGGCAAGCAAGTTGACAAGATCTCGCCCACAACAAAATTGTGTTCTACTGCGTGCAATAGAGAACTACGCATAGACTAGCTCATGATGCCCTTTGTTGGAGGCGTTGCGAGAAAATTAAAATTTTTCCACGGTTTCACCAAGATCTATCTATGAGTTCATCTAAGCAACGAGTCATGGAGAGAGATTGCATCTACATACCACTTTGTAGATCATGGCGGAAGCGTTCAAAGAGCGGGATGAAGTAGTCGTTCTCGCGTGATCCTATCACCCGAGATCCTAGCGCCGAGCAGACGGCACCTCCGCGTTCAACACAACCAACTTGGGGCCTAATTGAAAACCAGTTTCTTCAAA
>JAHIAM010012061.1:0-18390 GCA_021605205.1 Aegilops longissima
CGATGTGGACTTGCGATCAACCTTGTCACCGGCATAATCAGCATCTGAGAATCCAACTAGATCAAACTCTGAGCCCTTTGGATACCATAATCCTAGTGTTGGGGTGTAAGCCAAATATCGAAGAATTAGCTTCACAACTAAGTGATGTGATTCCTTTGGTGCCGCTTGGAATCGGGCACACATGCAAACACTAAGCATTATATCTGGCCTAGATGCACATAAGTAAAGCAAAGAACCCAGATGACTTTTGGTTGGCATTGGCGTCGTGTATCCTTTGCAGTCTTGCATTCCAAACTTCTTCAGGCAATCTTTGAGGTATTTTTCTTGAGATATGAAGATGTCGTTGCGTTGTTGATGGATTTGGAGACCCAGAAAGAACTTCAGCTCGCCCATCATGGACATTTGATATTGCTCTTGCATCATGTGACCAAATTCATCACTGTATTTCTTGTTGGTGCAGCCGAAGATAATGTCATCCACATAGATTTGGCACACAAATATTTCACCATCATATGTCTTCGTGCAGAGTGTAGGATCTAGTGAACCAGGTTTGAAGCCTTTGCTCTTGGGAAGTCTTTGAGTGTGTCATACCAAGCACGAGGACTTGTTTGAGGCCATCTGATTGCCTTGTTGAGCTTGTATACCATATCGAGGATGTTTTGGATCTTAAAATCACGGAGGTTGTGCGACATATACTTCTTCTTCTATCTTTCCATTGAGAAAAGCACTTTTCACATCCATTTGATCTGAGAAGAATGTTGTGATGATTTGCATAGGCTAGCGATATCACGAATGGCTTCAAGTCTTGCCACGGAGCAAATGTTTCATCGAAGTCAATCCCTTCAACGAGTATATCCTTGAACAACGAGACAAGCCTTGTTTACGACAACTTGACCATGCTCATCTTGCTTGTTGCAATGTATCCATTTGTGCCTATTATGTTGTGCTTGCGAGGTCGGGGCGCTTGACAAGTTCCGGACATTGTTAAACAGGCTGTTGAAGCTCTTCTTGCATAGCTTGAATCCATTTAGGTTCCATAAAGACATCTTTCACTTCAGTTTTGTAGAAATTATGTGAACCCATGTATATCTTGAATAGTCATCAACAATGGCGAAGCCATAGAGACAAGCAATTGTAGTAAAAGTAGAGTAGTGAGTAGGGCCAAATAAGTCCATGTGTAGCAGCTCGAAGGGTTGATATGTCGTCATGATTGTCTTCAAGGGATGCTTGGCCTAGTCATCTTTCGACCAGCGAGCACCGCATAAGTGATCCTTCTTGAACTTGGCGCCCTCGATGCCTATTACATGCTTCTTCTTTGCAAGAGTGTGTAAGTTCCTCATGCCGACATGCCTAGCCTCGATGCCATAGCCTTGACACTCTAAAGCTTTTGCAAGAAGACATCTGACAAGCTGTGGACCTCTTGAAATCTACCATGTATAGATCATCTTTCGGTACCCTTCAAGACTAGAGACTTGTCGATTCCATGAGTACAAGGCAGCGATATTTTCAAATATCACAATCATGTTCAAGTCACAAAGCATTGAGGCAGATATTAAGTTGAAACCAAGGGATTCAACAAGCATCACTTATCCATGTGTTGATCCTTTGAGATTGCAACTCTACCTAGACCCAATACCTTGCTTTTACGGTGTCGACAAATGTGATGTGACTTTTGTGCGATGGGCGTAGAGTTGAGTCCATGAGAAGACTTGATCATCGGTCATATGATTAGTGCATCGCTATCCATAATCCATTACGAAGCATGAGGTGTCATACCCTCTGATGCAGTTAGGGGATAGGCTTCACCAAAGTATTGTGAAGCATAATGTCGGGACCCGATTCCAAGTCACATCGACCTAGCTGGTAACACCTCATATCACTTTGCGGACCTCACATACGGTATCCCCAGGTGTCGCCTTACCATGGCCGGGACCGTTTAAGCCTTTTGGCTCACGTATATGATAGTGTCGCTAGCATCCACATGACAAAGAACCGGGCCGACATGGCTAGTCGTGAACCAAAGCGGCACTAACCTATGGGGACATGCATACATGAAACACTTGAGCATGTCGGTCATCAGCGTATGAACTTCGGGCTGTAACCTTTGGGCTATGAGGACTCCGGTATCCGGGCTGTAGCGAGCTAAGCAGGACTCAAGTATCACAGCGTGACATTTCCCGAAGGACGGACATAAGAGCGAAATGAATCACATGCCGGCCGGTCAAGTGTCCAAGTAGTAGTCTTTGGGCTAGCGGGACTCAGGTGAACCGGGTGTAGCGGACTACTATCGCTCGAAGCACGAGACTACATTTCCCCATATGAGAGGCTGCCAAGGATAAACAACTAGTTTGTCGGATCCCACTCATACCAAGCATTTCAATCATACGCATAATATGCCCGATATGAGTAAATACAACAAGGCATCACAACAAAACTCTACAACTCAAGTACTTTATTTAAGAGGCTCAGGAGCCATACATACTACATTCATACGGTGGGGTCACATGACCCAACACTCAAATCATACAATCATACAAGCACATGCGGAAGCAAAGTAGTCTGATCAGGACTCTAGAAAGAAAGAAAGCTTGTTGGAGCCTTTCTATCTACAATGGCCCTTCACAAGTCTTAGATGCCACACGGGTGGCTAGCTTACTCGTCGAAGTCAACATCTACATAGAATCCGTCGGAGGGTAGTATAGTCCTCTGAAAATATTGGTTAAGCAAACATGAGTACAAAAGTACTCAGCAAGTCTTACCACGAATCCTATCATACATGCACATTCTCAAAGAAGGAAGTGGAGTTATTTGCAGCAAGCCAGCTTTGACTCTTGGCTAAGCTATCCTCGTGACACACTTTGTAAAGCATTTTGTATTACAGAGTCCACTAATCACCATCACAATACTCCACCGTGGATCCTCTCGTCATCCCAGAGAGACCATCACGATACTCACACTATCTTGAGGCTTTTAATAGTATCCATTTACTTGTCTATGAACTGATATAGGTAACCCGAAGTCCTTCTCCGTGGACACGGCTATTCGAATAGATCATAATTAACCTGCGGGGTGTACTTCTTCACTGCGCTCTCACCACTTATAAATGCGTTTACGACATGTACTCGGCAACCTTCAGCGGGAGCCCAGCGTGGGTGTCGGCCTGACCTACCTAAACACTCAAGTCCCTAGTCGGGTTTATCGCCTATTCGGGTTCCATCCATGAGGAGTCCGGCCGAGGTTTCCCATACAGCCCGAGCGATGTGTGCGGGGTTCCCGAGATACCAAGCGGGCACTTTCGGTACAGACCCACGGTGCCTACATAACGCAACCCACCCCTAAGGTCAGCGTTGCATCATTTGACATGCTACAAACACGAAACTACTTGCAACTCCGGACTATGAGCAGGGGTGGTTAAGAAGCCGAGAGGGTCAATTAAGGATCCCAATGTGTGGTAATGGCGATTCATGGATCACAAACACAGATCTCAGTTCTTAAGTTGGCCTCAATGAAACAACCCACCATGTACTCCTACATGGCCTCTCATCGATACCTTTACCAAATCGTGTTCAACACTTTCACTCTCGAACCAACACAACCTTTCACTCCAGTTCATCATCCCGATGAGCGGACTGACACAACTCTAAGCATAGCAAGCATAGCATGGTAGGAATCACAAACATGGCTCAATCAACTCCTACACATACTAGTGGGTTTCATCTGAATTCTTGTGGCAATGTGAGTCATGCAAAGGAAGTGGGTTCAACTACCGCAGCACACAACAGTTGAATCGCGTTGTCTTAATCACGATAAGCGAAGCGAAGCGAGAACATGGGTTTGTATCGGAATGATCAATGAATTGCTTGCTGATGGGCGGGGTGAAGAAGCGCCCTTGGTGGGTAGTCGAGGTTATCTTGAGGCGAGAACCTATCATGAAAACACACGAAATAAACATACAAACAAGATGCAACAATATGATGCATGCTATGACATGGCAATATGGATGTGTGTTGGCCTAATGCAAGTTGAAGGAGCAGGGGATGAACTCATTTGAATCAAAGGTTCAAATGATAGCTCATTGAGTTAGGCCTAATGGTGCAATATCTTATTCTGGTTATTCAGCATAGTTAACTTGTTTTAACATGCATGAAACCTGTACCAATGGATAGAGTGTATTTTCTGATAATTTTCATATATAAATCTTTGCATTTGGAGTTATAGAATAAAAGTTATAAGCATTTGAAATTTGAATTATATTACGGAATTTACTATATAGAAATAATTCCAGAATTTGAATTAATCTCGTCGACATGAGGTCAACATGGCGTCGAGGGTCAGCAGGGTCATCCAGGTCAAAGCTGACCAGTGGGACCCGCATGTCGAGAGTTAGTTTAACTAATTAGTTTTAATTAGAACTAATCCTAATTAGTTTCTTGGAGGGCCCCACATCATTGACTTCGAGATAGTCAGCGGGGCCCGCGGACGGAGTCAACTCACGGCGTCTAGCCTTGGCCGAGGCGAGCCGGCGAGACAAGTGCTTTTGCACTTTCGGGCACCAAATGGGCCTTGAGGAGCACCTCGTGAAGGCTGGAGGTGAGCAGCGGTGTTTGGTGGGGTCGATTAGGTTAGGGGTGGCGGAGTGGGCGCCCGGTGACAGAGTCGCGGCGGCGAGGCTCGGCCATCGGCAGGTTTGGGGTTAGAGGCTGTGGCGCCCCAAGACCGGAGCTTGATTGCCTTCGGGGTTTAGAGTTTTGTCGTGTGTTTTGTTTTGTTTTGCATTGCATCATGTCATCATGCCATCATATCATTAATTTTAAAACTCTTCTAAATAAATTGTATGGATTTTTTGATCCTTTTAAATCGAGGAAGGTTGACTTCTCTTTATAACATATCCTCCCAATATTAGGGAGCTATATAGAATATTCCTCGTTTTGGAATCATCATAACCCACTTGCATAATAAATCCCATGCCCTTCTACTTCAAGTTTGGTCCCCAAACCTTGCCATTTATTTCATCATTTTAGGAGTTCACCAAAATCCTTGGATCATTTTGTTAAATTCCTCATATTTTTTGAGCTCGGAAAATAATCCCAGTCAAACTCTTTCTCTAATCTTTTTTTCTTCCTTTCCTTTCTTTTCTCTGTTTTAAGTGTTTAAAGAGAGAGAGAGCTAGAAGCCCAACCCGGCCTGGCCTTTCTCCTCCACCAGGCCGGCCCACAAACCCCAAGGCCCGGCCGCTAACCCTAGCCCAGCCCAGCGCATCTCTCTCCTCGTCCTCCTCCTAGCGCCCGCGCATCTCTCTCCCTCCCTCCTCCCGACCGCGCATCGAGGAGGCCGAACCCTCCTCGATCCTCGCTCCTCCCTCTCGCCCAGCCGCGCCCGCTTCGCCCCTCGATCCGTCGGCCTCCTACCGTCGTCCATAGTGCCTCCTCGCCAAACCCTCGTCGCCCCTACCCCCGATCCCGTCGCTCCTCCAGCCTTGCCCGCCCGGCAGCCGTGCTTCGCCGCGCCTACCTCCTCCTCCCGTCCCGCGACCTCCTCCTCGTCACCACTGGTGCCGCTCCTCCTCGGCTCGCGCCCCCTCGTCGGTCTCCTCGAGCACCAGCGCCGCCACCCCTCGTCCTCACTCTCCCGATCCCCCCTCATCTTCCCTAAATCGCCTCCACCGCGGTTCCCAGCCCGATCCCCTTCTCCCTCGTTCTCCCGCATCGACCCTCTCCACCTCGCCCGGGGCGCCCGTGTCGTGCCCCTCCTCTGCCTCATCCGGGCGGCCAACTCCGTGCCCCCAAGCCGGCCCCTTCCTCGTCGCCTCCTTGCGACCACCATGCCATCGCCACCCGCCCGTCGGCGACGAGAGGTGATGCATCTGAGCTGCCCTGCCGTGTTCGACCACCGAACCGGGGCGCCAAGCTCTCTTTGGGATTCTCCTCAAGACCAAGACCGCCCGAGACCGACAAGTACCCGACAAGCGACAAGTACCCCTTGGAGATGCCAAGATCGACTACGATGATCGACAAGTGCCCGACGATCGCCAAGTACCTCTACCGTCGTCGCCGGAAGCGCCAAAGTACCACTACGACCCGGCGACCACGAGCCGGAAGCGACAAGTACCCGATGGCGTGTACCACTCTGTCGACCCTCAAAGACCCGTGGACCCCGAACATCCACGGGACATGAGCGATCTACTTCCCTCGCGTGTACCACTACCATCGAGCGTGAACAACGACTTCCTCTCGAGCGTGTACCCCTACTTCCCTCGGTGATCATCGCGAGCGACTACTTCCTCTACTTCCCTCGGCGACCCGTGAGCGTCTACTTCCCTCTCTGAAACTTCGACCGTCCGATTGCTGCGCCCGGGTATAACCCGTGATGACCGGCCGTGATCGAATCATCCTTGCGATGCCCTCTTTTGCCATGCCACCGTTCGTGGGAACCGGAATCCGGGATCACCCACCATCTTGCATGACTTCGCTCACATCCACTTTCCTTTGCACGATATCTCAATCGAGTTATCGGAACCGATATATTGCGTGGCACCATTTTCGGATTCGTTGTCGTGGCACCTTTCTTCCTACGGTGACACAATGCTTCTTAATGCTCATGTTAACGTTTTCATAAAATTGCATAAACTTGCACATGTCATCCGCATCATGATAACAACATTTAAATGTTTATAATTGTTGTTTGCATTTATTTGCTTAAATGCCATGCTAAAATGATTTATTTCATAACTAAATAACCGTAGCTCCATTTTAAATAAATTATATATGTAAATGGGGTAGAAAAATGCCTAGTTTAACATGGTAGCATTACTTTGCATGTTTAACAACTCTAAAATATGCTTTAGGACAGATCTGTACCGAATCCATAATATGCTCATGAGGATTTTCCGGAATTGTTGTTCGTTGTTTCCGGCCTCATTTAAACTTGCCTAAATAGTTAGTTTCATGTGCTTCACTTCTTGCCATGTTTAATAACATTTAATATTGTTGAGTACCTAACCGAGAGAGAACTAAATAAGTGTTGTGGTGTTCCGTCAATATGCAACTCGTTGCATATTGAGCTCCACTTAATTTGTAGGATGGTTTGTGCATATTGCCATGCCATGCCTCATTAAACCGGTCATGCATCATACTTGACTGTGCATCATGCCATGTTTATGTGATGGTTGTTTACTATGTTGTTTGTTTGTTTCCGGTTTGCTTCTCTTGTTAGCTTCGGTTTCGTTCCGGAGTTGTGAGATTTCATTCGACTTCGTCCGTTTGTCTTCTTCATGGATTTGTTCTTCTTCCTTGCGGGATTTCAGGCAAGATGATCATACCCTCGAAATCACTACTATCTTTGCTTGCTAGATGCTCGCTCTTTTGCTATGCCTATGCTACGATGCCTACCACTTGCTATATCATGCCTTCCCACATTGCCATGTCAAACCTCTAACCATCCTTTCCTAGCAAACCGTTGTTTGGCTATGTTACCGCTTTGCTCAGCCCCTCTTATAGCGTTGTTAGTTGCAGGTGAAGATGAAGTCTGTTCCTTGTTGGAACATGGAGATGTTGTTCCTTGTTGGAACATGTTTACTTGTTGGGATATCACAATATATCTTATTTAATTAATGCATCTATATACTTGGTAAAGGGTGGAAGGCTCGGCCTTATGCTGGTGTTTTGTTCCCTCTTGCCGCCCTAGTTTCCGTCATATCGGTGTTATGTTCCCGGATTTTTGCGTCCCTAACGCGGTCGGGTGATTTATAGGACCCCCTTGACGGTTCGCTTTGAATAAGACTTTTCGGCAAGGCCCAACATTGGTTTTACCATTTGCCTCACCTATGCCCTTTTTCCTTGGGTTTAGGAGCCCAAGGGTCATCTTATTTTACCCCGGGCGGTGCTCGTCGTGAGTGTTGGTCCAAAGCTGTCGACCGCCCGGTGTACACCGAGGGCAACTCTGGGTTGGCCTACGGAAGTTTGGACAACCGGTGTGCCCTGAGACGAGATATGTCAGCTCCTATCGGATTTGTCGGCTGTCAAGGCGGATTTTGCTGGACTTGTTTTATTCTTGTCGAGATGTCTTGTGGCAGGATTCGAGGACTGATCGGGTCTTCGAGGAGAAGGAATATCCCGTTGATCGCGAGCTTATCATGGGCTAAGTTGGGACACCCTGCGGGGTTTTGAACTTTAAAGCCGTGCCATGATTATGTGGCAGATGGGAATTTGTTAATGTCGGTTGTAGAAAACCGAAGTTGATCTCAATTAAAATACACCAACCGTTAATGTAACCGTGAGTGTCTCTTTTCGGGGTTGATCGAGAGGAGAACACGGTTTCTGGGTTATGTTTGACGTAAGTAGTTTCAGGATCACTTCTTGATCATAGTTGTTCGACCGTGCTTTGCCTCCTCTTCTCGCTCCCTTTTGCGTATGTTAGTCACCATAAATGCTAGTCGCTTGCTGCAGCTCCACCTCACTACCTTGCCCTACCTTTAAGCTTAAATAGTCTTGATCTCGCGGGTGTGAGATTCTTTGAGTCCCGTGACTCACGGATACTTCAAAACCAGTTTGCGGTGCCCGCGAAACCGTGCGGTGGCGTACTGAGCTCAAGGAGGAGCTTCGATGAAGATCTTGTTCATTGTGTTGTTTCGTTTGAGTTGATCGATAGTGGAGCCCAGTTGGGACGATCGGGGATCTGTGTAGCATTTGGGGTAGTCTTCTTTTATTTTGGTTCCGTAGTCGGACCTTGATTGTATCTGTATGATGTAATGTTTTACTCATGTATTGTGTGAAGTGGCGATTGTAAGCCAACTGTATCTCTTTCCTTATGTATTACATGGGTTGTGTGAAGATTACCTCACTTGCGACATTGCTTTCAATGCGGTTATGCCTCTAAGTCGTGCTTGACCGTGGGAGATATAGCCGCATCGAGGCGTTCAAGGGCTCGGCGGGCGGGAAGTGCCGATTAGGCCCGTTGGGGCGTGGTGAGTGCGATAGGCGCGATGGCGTGGCGTTAGATGACGAACCTCGTCGGCGGCGAGCTCCTTGTGGTGAGTTCGGGTGATCAACGTCGCTTCGTTGTGGTGCAAGAAAGAAGAAGCGGAGGGGCGGGGAAGTAGCGAGCTCACGGTGAACTGTGGAGAAACCGTCGGGAGTCGAGGCGGTCGGATCTGGCGGCGGCAGCGATGGGGATCTCGGCGGCTCAAGCTCGGTCGAGTGCGTGTGGTGGCCGGGGTGCTTAGAGACGGCGGGACCCGGCTAGTTAGAGGTAATGGGGTGCGGCGAAGCTGCTAGACATAGTGGGGAGGCGTGGGCGGCGGGAAACCTGGCGTCGGCAGTGGGCGTCGGCGATAAGCGTCGGCCGAGGTTGAAGCGGCGAGAGAGAGGCGAGGGAGAATGGGGTGTCGAGGTGAAGCAGGCGGCAGCAGGGTCGTCGAGCGGCGGCGAGGTGAAGCGAGGCGGCGGCGGTGCGTGGCGCGCCCTGCGCTCGCCGGCGACACCGAGGCTACTGCTGGCGACCAAGCAGCTGTTGGCGCTCTCTGGGCTGGGCAGCAGTGGGCAGGCGTGGGCGACAGGTAAGTCCTTTTCTTTTTTTAAGTTTTTTCTATTTTCTGTAACTCTGTTGGGGTTTTTAAAAATACCAAAAATATTTCAAAAATTACCAAAATGCTCCTGGTCACTTGTTGGAGTATTCCCAACATGAAACATTTTAGTTTGACAATTTTTGAACATTTAAAATATTTTTCATAATTTGAAATGCTCATTTCAAAAACTTGTGGATTAATTCTAGAACCCTTAGGTGACCTAGAAAATGGTGCACCTCCTTTGACATGGGTTACGAACCCAAACAAAGAGGATGAGCATTTTGAAGGGCATTTGGTTCATTGAAATAAATTTTAGTAAACCCTAGTTCTTTTAAGGGGGGTGTTGCAGGGTTTCTGCCTTCCCCATTTCAAATTCAGATGAAATTTAAACATGATGCACACCCTAATGCATGGTCTATACGGGATGTGACAACTCACCCCCACTCAAAGAATCTCGTCCGAGATTTAGGATCTATTGCGAAAAAGGTGGGGTACTCAAGTCGAAGGCGATCCTCCCTTTCCCAAGTTGCTTCTTGCTCGGAATGGTTTGACCATTGAACCTTTAGAAACTTGATATTCCGGCGTCGAGTAGTGCGCTCGGTTTGATCGAGATCTGAGCAGGGTACTCTCGATAGGTAAGGTTATCTTGGAGATCAAGCGTTTAGTGGTCCACTCCACGGATAGGATCCGAGAAACAGCGCGAGTTGGGAAGCGTGGAAGACATCATGGACCTTGGAAAGATGCGGAGGTAGTTCAATTGGTAGGCAACTTCCCTCGTTTGGCAAGAATGCGAAAGGGTCAATGTAACGAGGCCAACTTGCCCTTGATACGAATCGATGGGTTCCCTTTAGAGGGTAACCGAAGGTAAGCCTTCTCGCCAATTTCATAAGCCATCGGCTTATGCTTTGATCATATTGGCTCTTTTGGCGAGATTGGGCTGTTTTCAATTTCTCACGAACAAGCGAACCTGCTCTTACGCTTCTGAATCATATCCGGGCCAAGAGTTGTCTCTCCCGGTTTCGACCGATTAAGAGGCGTTCGACATTTCCGTCCATAAGAACTTGAAAGGGCTTTGCCCAAGCTGGCTTGATAACTATTGTTATAAGCGAACTCGGCGAATGGAAGGCATTTCTCCCAATTCATGCGAAAGAGATGATGAGCTCGAAGCATATCCTCTAGGATTTGATTGACTTCGTTCTACTTGACCACTTGATTGGGGATGGAAGCGGTGCTAAAGGAGAGCGAGTTCCCATAGCGTTTGAAACTTTCCCAAAATCGAGAGGTGAAGAGACTTCCACGGTCGGAGTTAATCTCTAATGGAACACCGTGAAGAGACACTATTAGAGATGTACAATTCAGCTAGCTGGCTAGCGGTTATACTCTCACGAACAGGTAGGAAGTGGGCTACTTTGGAAAGGCGATCGGCGACAACGAAGATAGCATTATTCCCTCTCTTGGTCTGGGAAACCCGGTAATGAAGTCCATACCGATTTTATCCCATTTCCATTCAGGAATTTCCAAAGGTTGAAGGGTACCCGCAGGCCGTTGATGCTCTGCTTTAACTTTCGACGGCGAGCGTCGCGATTAGCAATGTATTGGCGATTTCTCTCTTCATCCTAGTCCACCAAAACCTCTGGCGTAGATCTTGATACATTTAGTACTACCGGGATGAATGGTGAGAGGAGAGTCATGAGCTTCCTTAAGGATTAGTTGCCGTAGCTGTTGTTTCTTGGGAACCACTAAGCGGTTTCAAAAAGACAACACCTCGATCATCTATGGAGAAACATTTAGCAGCTCCGCTAGCGATGTTCTCCTTGATCGAGATATCCCTCTATCATCTTCTTTGAGCAGCTATGATTCGATCCGTGGTCGGGTTTACGCCACCGGGGTGGAAAGGAATCCTCGAGGAACAATGTGAAGATTAAACTTACGAAATTCCTCGTGGAGAATTGGTTGACTTTGTTGTAACATCAGTTGTTACAATAAGATTTGCGACTTAGTCGTCGGCCATGACATTAGCTTTGCACAGGGTGTAGGATATTCCTAAGTGAAATCTGTAATCAACTCGACCAACGTCTTTGCACGAGATTCAAATCCGGTTGGGTGAAGATATATTTCAGACTTTGGTGATCGGTGTAGATTTATAGCGATTACCCGAAAATAATGTCGCCAGGTTTTGAGTGCATGAACCCTGCTGCAAGCTCTAGATGCGTGTGTGGGATAGTTATCCTCATGTGGGCGCAATTGTCGAGATCGTAGGCAATCACATGGCGATCTTGCATGAGTATACAACCTAGTCCTTGTCGCGGCGTCATAATAGATAATAAAGTCCTTAGAAATCTGGTGGAACAAATGCGGGAGCGGATGTCGAGGCGTCTTTTCAGTTCAAAGCTGATCTCGCCTTGTGGCGTCCATTCGAACTTCTTATCTTTCTTGAGGAGTTCGGTTAGAGGTTTAACAACTTTAGAAATTCTCGGCGAAGCGGCGGCAATAGCTTCGCTAAACCAGAAACTCGAACTTGCTTGACCGATTCAGGTGGAGTCGATCAGGGCGGCTTGAACTCGCTTCGGGATTGACAGCAATGCCCTTACCGAGATTACATGCCCTAGATAGGTCATACGGTAACGAATTCACATTTAGAGAATTTGGCATAAAGGCGGTGCTCTCGAAGTTTCATCAATACTAGCCTTAGGTGTTGGCATGTTCTTCCTCATTCTTGGAGTAGATGAGTATATCATCGAGGTACACCCGACGAATTTATCAAATACTCCATGAAGATTGAGTTCATTAACAGAGAGAAAGTGGCTGGAGCATTGGTTAAACCGAAGGACATGACGGTGTACTCGTATTGGCCATAACGAGTGACAAAGGCCGTTTAGGTATGTCCCGTTCTTGATTTTGATTTGATGGTAGCCCAACCTCAAATCCATCTTGGAAAAAGGCGAGGATCCGCGAGCTGATCATACGGTCGTTGATCTGAGGAGGCGGATACTTGTTCTTGATAGTGACCAAATTGGCGGTCGGTAATCTACAACCATCCGATCCGTACCATCCTTCTTCTTGGCGAAGAGGGCGGGGCAAGCCCATGGAGAGGAACTAGGGCGGATGAAACCCTTTTGCAAGGACTCATCGAGTTGTTTCTTAAGTTCAGCTAGTTCTAGGGGTGCCATCTTATAAGGTCTTCTAGAGATTGGGGCGGTTAGGGAATAAGATCTATCACGAACTCGACATCCTGTCGGGTGGAACACCGGCAGTTCCTCGGAAAGACATCCGGAAAATCACGGACTACGGAATATCTTGAGTGCGGAAGGGGTTGGCATTTAAGGAGTAAAGTGGCGCTTAGACACTCGGGTTAAAACATCCTTTGTTTTGCAGAAGAATGGAAATAAGTTGAGCAGTTCTTGTAGAGCAATCAATCTTAGCATAATGGGCTGACATCGGTCCATACCCAAGATGATGTTTATGTCCGAGGACTTGAGAGCTATTAGGGATGCAAGAAAGACTAATCATCGACAAGAATTTCATTCCCATGACTTATTCTAGAGGTTTGCCATCTAGAACCAGGAGTTTAATTTCCATGGAGGTAGGAATGTCACGAGAATGTGGTGTTATGCAATCGAGCATAGCTCTCGAAATAAATGAATGAGATGCTCGGTATCAAAAAAACGATTGCGGATGGCAATTAACAAGAAAGCGTACCAAGGGCGGCGTTGGGATCCTCATAGGTTTCTTGGCGGAGACATAGTTGACATGGCCACGGCGGTGGCAAGCTGGCAGCATAGGCGCCTTTCTGGCGGCTTGCGCGACCAGCAGACTTTCGGCTTGATTGGGGTTGTTGCAGGGACACTCTCGGATATAGTGGCCCGTCTCTCCACACTTGAAACAAGTGATCACATTTGGCCGTGGAGCAGCACTAGCAGTTGGACCTCCATATGTCTTGGGTGGAAAATCGGCTGGTTGGGGCGGCGCCTCGAAGGATGGCCTCGGGGTGTACAGGTGGTAGAGCCGTGTTGGGACCCAAACCGGCGCCACGGGATCGAGCGGATGGCGATCGAGAATCACGGATGTGCTTGCGTGAAGTCTCGAAATCAATGCACTTGATCTCGTGATAGCCTTATTGACTAACCGGGAAGAGGTGCACTCATGCGAGGCGGAGATCTCGGCGTAGCTGGGGCTAAGTCCCTTACGGAACCTCGCTTGCTTCTTAGCATCGGTAGAAACTTCTTGGGAGCATAACGTGCTAACCTCCCGAATTCAGCGGTATGTAGGCATCCTTTGTCGCCTGCCTTGGGTGAAACGCAAAATTCCTCCGTTTGCGGTCCATAAGACCTTACGGAATATGGTGCTCACGGGCGGCGAATTCATCCCAAGTTGTAACTTGTCCAGCGGACGCATAGCCTCATAGTTTTCCCACGGTGGCGGGACCTTCCGGATGATAGGCGGCAAAGATAACTTTGTCGGCCTCGGCCACGATGGCGGAGCGCAGCTTGTGGTGGATCTGCGGAGCCAATCATCGGCGTCGAGTGGCTCGGCGGAACATTTGAATTTTGGAGGATATAGCTTGGCGAAATCATTGAGTGAAACCCCATCGTTTCTTGGCTGGCGTCTGTGTTTTGTTCAATCCGCTCCAATAAGCGGTTGGTTTGGCGCTTATTGCGTTACGCTTCCGACATCACCTCGGCCAAAGATGGCGGTTCGGCGATTCACATTTACGGCTGCTGGCTTCTCCTGCTCTGGAGTAGCGAGGAGTATTTGATGTTGACCATCACGGGAGACAAAACAAAGTTTAAACCAGGATGGCAGAATTTAACAAGGAAGGCGGAAGGTAATGGACAGCATGGAATGCAAAGGCGTTCATCCGTATGACATGGTAATATAAACTGCCATATATATATATATACCAGCGGTCATACACACCATTCATAGTTTAGTACAAGCTGACGGAGTACAACTATAAGGAAAAGCGTTACATCTCGCCGGAAGCATTCCAACTCCTATACATTATTTTTCTACACTTAGGAGCGATACACACTAAGTCGTATTCCACGAGTCACGCGGGGCGGTGGAAACACAACTAACACCATACTAGGAATACTACTACTATCTCGAGGCAGTTCCATAGTAGTCCTCATAGAAGTCACCACCCAGACACGGAAGTGGAACATGATCGTCAGGAAGCAGACAATCTGTGGGGCACATGGACCATGAGGACTCGGATGTGGCCGTGGACCAACACGGTGTCGAGAAGAGGCCCACGAGGGAGTGATGCCTCCAACCTCCGCCCTCCATGAAGTCAGCAGACTACGCCCGCCACAGAGTACAAGTCTCTCATGTCCATACATCCGGCTTGCAGCGGCGGTGCAAACCTAGTCGAGTAGCCAGTGGTGAGCAGGCATTAAACAGCTCCATCACAAGGCCGGTTCTCACGGTCCTTGTCCTCCGACAACTCGGTAGTAGTGCGAAGGTGAGTCCTCATGGGATGCATCCTTTGTACAAACCACGAAGGTAGCCATGCGCCCAGGAAGGATCTTGGCATATAAGCGGAAATCGGTGTTGCTCGACCAAAGCAGTCTGGCTCGAATAATAGTCATCATGGAATAGGCTGCATCTTATGCGGACATTCCAATAGTGATTCGAGCCCATAAGAGCGATGAAGTGGCTCGGTAGCTCCGGGGTAAGATGGATAAATCCGGACCGTGCATAGGTATTGGCTTTGATTGAAATCCTGAAGCTGCTCCTCGGCGGTATATTCGAGGATACCATCGATAACCAGCCTCAATCATCACCCTAACCAACATGGCCGTGTGACCGCACACATCAATGCAGTGGTCGAGGCGAACCACTAGTTACGGGAGCAGGTGGCCATCTGAAAGCACAGCCATAATGCAAAGGCATTAGAATTCCTAGGGAAAATCGGGCAGCATAACATCTGTAAATGCTCAAAATCGGATTTGAGACATTCAAAATCAGATTTGCAAAACCACTCAACAACATCATATCAAGGTTCTGGTTCAAGTAATAGCATACTAAAATTTAGTAGCAGGCGAGGATATAACCAACAATCCTATAAGGTACTACGGATTAGTAACACGTGAACACGATAGAAAAGAGAGCCTAGTCCTAAACCCGTCGAATGAGAAGAGGATGACTCGGATCGAGAGGGCATAAGGTAAAGGAGTAAAAAGAGCCTTCGTTCCTCCACAATCAATTCCCTACATATAACTAAAGCATTTCTAGACTCAACTTGACCAGTTTGGCTTAGCGAACCTCTGAGGCAGCCACTGCTCGATGCCATTTGTCGGGACCCGATTCAAGTCACATCGACCTGCTGGTAACACCTCATATCACTTTGCGGCCTCCATACGGTATCCACAGGTGTCGCCTTACCATGGCCGGGACCGTTTGCGCCTTTTGGCTCACGTATATGATAGTGTCGCTAGCATCCACATGACAAAGAACCGGGCCGACATGGCTAGTCGTGAACCAAAGCGGCACTAACCTATGGGGCGAGGCATACATGAAACACTTGAGCATGTCGGTCATCAGCGTATGAACTCGGGCTGTAACCTTTGGGCTATGAGGACTCCGGTATCCGGTACTGTAGCAGCTAAGGCAGGACTCAAGTATCACCGCGTGACATTTCCCGAAGGAACAGACATAAGAGCGAAATGAATCACATGCCCGGCCAGTCAAGTGTCCAAGCGGTAGTCTTTGGGCTAGCGGACTCCGGTGAACCGGGCTGTAGCGGACTACTATCGCTCGAAGCGAGACTACATTTCCCCATATGAGAGGCTGCCAAGGATAAACAACTAGTTTGTGGGATCCCTCATACCAAGCATTTCAATCATACATAATATGCCCGATATGAGTAAATACAACAAGGCATCACAACAAAACTCTACAACTCAAGTACTTTATTTAAGAGGCTCAGGAGCCATACATAACTACATTCATACAGGTGGGGTCACATGACCCAACACTCAAATCATACAATCATACAAGCACATGCGGAAGCAAAGTAGTCTGATCAGACTCTAGAAAGAAAGAAAGCTTGTTGGAGCCTTTCTATCTACAATGGCCCTTCACAAGTCTTAGATAGCCACACGGGTGGCTAGCTTACTAAATCGAAGTCAACATCTACATAGAATCCGTCGGAGGGTAGTATAGTCCTCTGAAAAATATTGGTTAAGCAAACATGAGTACAAAAGTACTCGGCAAGTCTTACCACAGAATCCTATCATACATGCACATTCTCAAAGAAGGAAGTGGAGTTATTTGCAGCAAGCCAGCTTTGACTCTTGGCTAAGCTATCTCGTGACACACTTTGTAAAGCATTTTGTCGTACAGGTCCACTAATCACCATCACAATACTCCACCGTGGATCCTCTCGTCATCCCGAGAGGACCATCACGATACTCACACTTATCTTGAGGCTTTTAATAGTATCCATTTACTTGTCTATGAACTGATATAGGTAACCCGAAGTCCTTCTCCGTGGACACGGCTATTGAATAGATCATAATTAACCTGCGGGGTGTACTTCTTCACCTGCGCTCTCACCACTTATAAATCGTTTACCGACATGTACTCGGCAACCTTCAGCGGGAGCCCAGCGTGGGTGTCGGCCACAGCCTACCTAAACACTCAAGTCCCTAGTCGGGTTTATCGCCTATTCGGGTTCCATCCATGAGGAGTCGGCGAGGTTTCCCATACAGCCCGAGCGATGTGTGCGGGGTTCCCGAGATATAAGCGGGCACTTGGTACACGGACCCACGGTGCCTACCATAACACAACCCACCCCTAAGGTCAGCGTTGCGTGCGGCCCTGACATGCTACAAACACGAAACTACTTGCAACTCCGGACTATGAGCAGGGGTGGTTAAGAAGCCGAGAGGGTCAATTAAGGATCCCAATGTGTGGTAGTGGCTGATTCATGGATCACAAACACAGATCTCGGTTCTTAAGTTGGCCTCAATGAAACAACCCACCATGTACTCCTACATGGCCTCTCATCGATACCTTTACCAAATCGTGTTCAACACTTTCACTCTCGAACCAACACAACCTTTCCTCCAGTTCATCATCCCGATGAGCGGACGACACAACTCTAAGCATAGCAAGCATAGCATGGTAGGAATCACAAACATGGCTCAATCAACTCCTACACATACTAGTGGGTTTCATCTAATTCTTGTGGCAATGACAGGTCATGCAAAGGAAGTGGGTTCAACTACCGCAACACACAGCAGTTGAATCGCGTTGTCTTAATGCGATGCGAAGCGAAGCGAGAACATGGGTTTGTATCGGAATGATCAATGAATTGCTTGCTGATGGGCTGGGGTGAGAACGCCCTTGGTGGGTAGTCGAGGTTATCTTGAGGCAGAACCTATCATGAAAACACACGAAATAAACATACAAACAAGATGCAACAATATGATGCATGCTATGACATGGCAATATGGATGTGTGTTGGCCTAATGCAAGTTGAAGGAACAGGGGATGAACTCATTTGAATCAAAGGTTCAAATGATAGCTCATTGAGTTAGGCCTAATGGTGCAATATCTTATTCTGGTTATTCAGCATAGTTAACTTGTTTTAACATGCATGAAACCTGTACCAATGGATAGAGTGTATTTTTCGATAATTTTTCATATATAAATCTTTGCATTTGGAGTTATAGAATAAAAGTTATAAGCATTTGAAATTTGAATTATATTCGGAATTTACTATATAGAAATAATTCCAGAATTTGAATTATCTTGTCGGCATGAGGTCAACATGGCGTCGAGGGGTCAGCAGGGTCGTCAGGTCAAAGCTGACCGGTGGG
>JAHIAM010012063.1:0-20311 GCA_021605205.1 Aegilops longissima
ATAGATATGATAAAGATAATATTTTGTTTTTATTGATAAAAGATGCAAAGTAAAATAAACAAAATAAAAATGGCAAAAGAAATTATTGGTTGTCGGAGATTAATATGATGGAAAATAGACTTAAAGGGCCATAGAGTTTCACTAGTGGCTTCTCTCAAGAGCATAAAATATTTTAAGGTGGGTGAACAAATTCTGTTGAACAATTGAGGTTGAGCATAGTGTGAGAATATCTAGGTATGATCATGTATATATGCATCACGTCCGAAACAAATGAACGACTCACCACTGCATCTCTCTTTATTACTCACACATAAACCACTATCAAGCATACATCTAAGTCACTACAAAAAATACGCTTCGTGATGATACGTGTTTGTCATCACGGTGGTCGTTTTTGTCATGCATGTACATCCATGACAAATTTATAGAAAGAATCAAAGATAGTCATGCTTGTGCTGTAAATTGAAGTATTCCATGACATTACCAAAATTATCATCCGCGAGTATCCACTTCCATGACGATAAATCGCACCGTCATAAGTGCTTCAGTAAAAGGAGCTGGCCGACCACGTGGCATCACGCGAAATAGCGAACGCCCGTTAAGCTATCGAATTCGGGTTTTGAATCCGATTAACCGTTAATAGCCCCGACCAATGAGGATTTCCGTGTAAATTCATCATTGGCTGGAGAAAGCTGCGGCCGACTCATCTTGAGACATATGTCATCCACTCATTGAATGGGATGAAGGTGCCTTGTGATCGTCGACCGCATTGGCACATGGCCCAGCGAGAGCCCATTCACTGTGAAAAGGCCCGGCCAGATAAAATGCGCAGGCCAGCCATATAAAGGCCTACTTGTGTCCGAGTCCATTTTAAGCCCTACGGCCCATTGAGATGTGCCAATTCGGCCCGTCAGCGGCCGTTAAGATTTGACACCATTGCAGCCCATCGTCGATTCGAGCCCGTTAACAACCGCTCTATATATTTGGGCTCAATATCGGCCCGATGAAGATTACGAACCATTAGCGGCCCATTTAATGGATGGGCCAATTTTCGAGATGTACATCTTTGGCCTTTTAGCGACCCATTTAAATGTTGGGCTAATTTCGGCCGGTGTGTCTTTCGACTGTTGTTGGCGTCCATAAATCTGATGGGCCATTTGTTGTCGGACCTGAGTTTGGCCTTTTAGCGGCCCATTTAAGTGTTGGGCCAATTTACGGCCGGTGTCACTTCAACTGTTGATGGCCCATAAATCAGTTGGGCCATTTGTAGTCGGACCTGAGTTTTGGCCTTTTAGTGACCCATTTAAGTGTTGGGCCAATTCCGGCCTGTGTGCCTTCGGCACTGATAACGGACCATAAATGAGTTGGGCCATTTGTAGTCGGACCTTAGTTTTGGCCTTTTAACGGCCCATGCCTTCATGGTCCAATACCAGCCGGTTTCTCTTTCGGCTGCTAAAGGCCCACAACCTGATTGGGCCATTTACAATCTGACGACTTTCGGCCTCTTAGCGGCCCATGGTCTTCATGGTCGATACAAAGCCCTTGTCTCTTCGGCCTGCTAAGGCCTCTGATATCAATTGGGCCATATGTAGCCCAAACTTAGTGACACTATTAATGGCCCGTGAAATAAATGGGGGCCACATTTGCCGCTTCGATGTCGGCCTGTTAGCGACCGGGAGGTAAGAGGGCGACCATTAACTTCGGCCTAATAACGGCCCACTAACAATGGGCCCACTAAAGTTCGATACATGTCTTTAGGCCAAATTAGATAATTTGAGCCCATTCGACGAGCAATTATGCACCAGACCAAAACCGATCAAGCAAAGTGCGACATCGGGGAATAACGTTGCACATCCAGCATATATTAGGAAATTACATCCTTTGGCAATCAAAGATTGATGCGGTGCAAATAAATAAGCAGAACCTAACCATCTACAAGCGTCACTGTCTGCAACCTCGGCTGAGATGGCGCCCATAAGCATGTGGGCAAGTTCTTTCTGCTTTGCTACTTGTCTCTGAAAACATTGATCGGTTGTTGTGTGTACGACTCCGCACCTCTGATTCATCCACCATTTCCATCATTGCTTCAGCCATTAATTGGTTCACAAACATACATTTATTCCGTTGCATTAGAGGCGAGAGGATCTTGAACAGATTCGGATGGCGATTTTGGCGGGCTTGTATTATTGATAGTGGAGAGTGTCTCGACCACTGCATCATAACATAAATTAGGGCGAGGAACCAAACAGATTAATCATGAGTTATTGCCATATTACGGCCTAGATTCTTTGGAAAGAAACAATGGGGTTGCCTTCTTTGTTTCGAGTTTGTCTTCTTATCTTGAACTGCACACAAAATTAACACACTAGCATTGCTATCATTGGCCAAGTCGGATAATAGGAAAGCAACATTGACTGCGACGTTTGGGCAACTAGCCTACACCAAATTAACACAATATGGCACAGCTATCATCACCGATGGTAAGGTAATGCAAGCAACATTGACACAATGAATGAATGGGCAACGGAGAAGCACTACAATTCAGTAATGTCGTGATATGAGATAGTACATTCATGCAGCTCGGTATGCAAAACTACCGAGGCAGTTTTCCTTACAAAATCAACATTGGCGCCTTTAACATTTTGCTACAACTAATTTTAGATCCAGATAAAGGTTAGATTCATGCGATTAACAAAATACATGTTGATGTAAAATATAGTGATATACAAGCAGGTACTTACATACATTGGACCACAGAGAATTCCCATGAATATTTTCCTCGAATCTGATCCCAATGGAGAAGTCTTCTATCGTTTAACCTTATTTTCTAAAAGAGATGGGTAAGAAACATGTAGAAAATATGATCAGAATGCTATAAAATTTCATGATCGAGGATACGCTGCGCTTCTTAGAATGGAGTTGACATTCTTTTGCTGGACTGGGCGGACTAGTTCTTTGTACTGGAATCTGCTTATTATCGATTGGGAGTTGGGTTTCTGTCTTTGGGCAGTATCTATGAAAAATGGAGTTGGTTTATTATCTCTGGCGTTTGGATCTTTTGCAAAGACCTGGTTTGTAACCCTTGATTCTAACATAGCCGTCTTCCCTTGCATGCCTTATATAGAAGAATGGTGATTCAGTTATAAAACATGCTACAAGCGAGAGATGGAATAGAGTGCTTGAAGAATAGAAAGGCATGACATATTGACATGTATTCCCTCCATCCGAGAAATAAATGGGGGTCTAAGCGTATTTCAGTTCTAGATACATCGATTTTATCCATTTCTGCGACATTTAATCCGGACGGAGGGAGTATGATGTAAGAGCTAGGGATCTGACAGGACAACACGGTAAAAAACACGAAAAACCACTTGCGAGAACCAAAGTATTCAAACCCCGATATGAGATAGTACACTCATGCATTTCAGGGATGCAAAACTACGAGCAGTTTTCCTTACAAAATCAACATTGTGGCCTTTAATCATACATTTGCTACAACTAAATTTAGATCGAGATAAAGGTTGGATTCACCGATTAACAAAATACATGCTGATGTAAAAATATAGTGATATACAGCAGGTACCCACATCTACATTGGAGACAGAGAATTCTGCAAGAATCTTTCCTCATAAGCGATACCATTAGAAATTCTTCTATCTGATTAAGCTTATTTTCTAAAGAGATGGGTAAGAAACATGTAGAAAATATGATCAACATGCTATAAAATTTCATGATGCAAGGATACGCTGCGCTTCTTAGAATTGAGTTGACATATTTTTGCTGGATTTGGGCGGACTAGTTCTTTGGCCACTGGAATCTGCTTATTATCGGTGGGAGTTGGGTTTCTCTGTCTTGGGCAGTATCTATAAAAACTGGAGTTGGTTTATTATCTCTGGCGTTTGGATCTTTTGCAAAGGCCTTGTTTGTAACCCTTGATTCTAACATAGTCGTCTTCCCCTTGCATGCCTTGTATAGAAGAATGGTGCTTTAATTATAAAACATGTAATGATGAGAGAGATGGAATAGTCTTGAAGAATAGAAAGGCATGACATATTGACATATATTCCTCCATCCGGGAAAAAATGGATGGGTCTAGGCGTATTCAGTTCTAGATACATCCTTTTTATCCATTTGCAACATGTAATCCGGACGGAGGAGTATGGTGTAAGAGCTAGGGATCTGACAGGACAACACGCAAAAAAAAACTAGTTGAATGTAAAACTATATGCTAGCGAATACATACAGAAATAACTAAGGCAACATACACGTGTATGATTGGGAAAATAAGATGGCATTACAGCGAGCACTAGAACAACACTTCAATGTAAAAAAACATGGTATGGCAGACGGATGAAGTACATCTTGATGAATAACAATGCATAAGATATTGAAGCATGATGTCCAAATTAAGCAGATGGCATTGCGATAGAGTAGAATGACAGTACTTGAATTTGAAAACATGTTATCATGAATGGAATAAGTCTTGAAAAGCAGGAAGGCATGACATATTTACATGCATGATCGGCATGCTAAGCACATGGCATTACAACAGAGTAGATACACTCCGGGACATTATATGCATGTTGTACCCATATCACAGGCCAAGTTAGAGCAAGGACCTTGTGGGGTGAAGAGGATTCATCATCTTTACTGCAAGTCTTTGAAGAACTGCCTTTACATGTTCCATCATATTGGGTATCATTGACATCAAGTTTATTGGCCTTTACATTGCTCGTGAGGTTCTTGTGGATATATCGATGTGTGCAATTATATCGACATGCATGGAAGACAACTAGTAGTTAGATTTATGTAAATGAGTGCTGTAGGAGAGCGACATAAATAGTAGGACTAGGGTTAACTAGCAGCAACAGGTCTCATAAACTAAAGGAGAACACAGATGAAAGCTACAGAATATGTATCGTTTGTACTCGAGATTAACTAGATGGCACACAAAAGTATTAAAGAACAACATAGGTAATACTAGAAGTGGTATAATACTATAATCACCAGCCTATTGGGGATAGCATTGGCTGATGGATGATAACTATGGAACAACGTTACCTAAAGAACAAGTATCTTAGCTGAACTATGGAACAGTGAACTCTGAACAAGACCGTAAGAGATCACATGAATATACGGTGAAATGTGATGATCTATTTTCCATGCTTAGATGAATAACAAAGCCATAAATGTTGCACACAAGTAAGATGAGGTACAACCTATCTGGCTGCCATCCATAGGAGTGAGCATCATGTCTTTGACTTGTCGATGGCCCTCTGAGTTGTTGTGGCTGTCCATAATCCAGACAGCGCATTCGATCGAGGAGGCTGTTGAGTGGGGACTATGGCTCCCTTACGGTGTATCTTCCCTTGTTGGAGCAGCTGCGGTGAGTCGGAAGGCGGTGTGTCGAAGATGAGATATGCGCATAATGTTAAAACGACATATCTCTTTGATCCGAAGAAATACACTAAGAGATCAACACCAAGGTCATGAGGTAGTGGACTCACCGTTTGTTGTTGAAGACTAAATTGGGGGTCCGATTTTATTTTATTTTGATCTTGTCCGATCTCGCGGATGGCTTGATGGCCGTCTTGTGCCTCCGGTGACAGCTGATTAGAATCTTCCCGAAGAGCCAGCGACCAAGCGAGCAACACCACCTCGCCGTCCGTGGCCGACCAAAACCCACTCCCATACACGCCTTCCGTGGTTGCGCCGCGTAGGCAAATCCACAAGACTCCCGTCATCGAGATCCGGTGGCGGCAGTACCTTCAACCCGCGCAACTCTAAAGATAGCCATCTAAGCGCTGCCGCTTGAACTTGCTTACGCACCCTGCGTTGAGACACCAACCAGCAAGCAACCTAGAATCCCGCTGCCTCGTGATGTGCTGCTTCTGTTGAAATCGATTGGCCCGAATAAAATTCAGACAAGCGGCTGCCTAAATAAAGTGATTTCAGATGAGGTGCGACTTGTCGGCGGCATGGTGAAATAAGCAGGTCCGGCTGCCGAGTTAGGTGGCCCGTGGTTGCTTGATGGCGGCCGGTGAGCGAGAAGCGATGTCGCGATAGTCGGAGGCCTCTGTGGAAGCAACGCCCGAGACTCGGGCGGATCCGGTGGAGCCGCTCCGCGCCGTGTTCGACAATGAGGGTAATCGGCTCTGATGCAGTTCACTGCGGCCGTCGTCGAGCATCACCCAGCCGCAGGTAGGAAGGCACCGGACGATGCCACAGCGGCAAATGGACAGCGTCTCCCATTAGGAGGAGGGGCTGTGAAATTAGTGCGGTGGGGAGCGCCATGGAGGTGGGGCTGAGGTTTGTGCTCCGGAAGAGCTTCCAGGGAGAAGGTGATTTGGCGCCACGAGTATGAATAGAAGGGTGGGGAAGTGGGAGGGTGAACCATGTCTTCTGTGCATTTATGCGAAATGTGAGGAGTTATAGATTCTACCCTTGCCTATAGGCTTCTCGGCTTGATGCATGTCTTGAGGGTGAGGATAGTGAAAACTTTGCTTCTCCCCAAATAGTGGGCGGGGCGATTTGAGCGAGGCGTGTTTTGAACTATAGTGGGCATGAGCGATTTGGCGAGGCGTGTTTTGAAATAGTGGTGCGAGCTATTTGAGGGAGGCGTGTTTTCCGACCATGGTTTATGAATTATTCGGCACATGTCATTTGGGAGGAAAGCGGCGCTTGGATGAAATTCTGAACCTACCCTCGATGTAGCAGGCCAATTGATGTGTCCCACATAGGATGGTAATTTCGCGTCTCCCATTTATTTGCTCGGCGAATTCCACGGCGAGAGAGGATGTTTAAGTTCGTTCAAATTTTGGGAGAACGAGCATCCCGTCTACCTTACCAAGTCGATTGAATCAAATTTTGAAATATTAGCTTGCCACTTCTTTTTAGATGGAGAGATGATGCTCGGGAGTAATGTGTTTTTAGTTGACCCCACTCAAAAAGCGAATCAAACCCAAAATGAAATATCTCGATTCAATGAACTAGCTTGGTTCGGTGGGTCAAAATAGTGAACTAAATCCAAAATTGAACACCTCAATCGAGTAGCATGTTTTGATATTATAGTACTCCATGAACATGTTGAAAGTCAAATTAATGAACTTGTTTGATATACATATATCCGTTCATGTGTGGATTAGAAAACATGTTCTCCAATTTAAATATTTGAATGCAAGTTTATATGGAAACATGGTTTATATCAGTCTTTGATGCATAAACCACGACCTCCCCTCTTCGGACTCCTTTCTCTCTCTCTCTCTCTCCTCTCTCTTCCGACAATCTTCAATTATGCCATGCGCATCCAAACACAAAAAACCTTGTTGGTCCCTCTCCTTTTCTCCTCTCTCTCTCTCTCTCTCTCTCTCTCTCTTTGTGTGTGTGTGTGGGGGGGTCTTTCTAGTTGCATTCATATATACACCATCTATAGGTCTCTCTACCCTTTTATGTATGATACTCTAGCTAGTCCAAGCTAGATATCTTGGGTGCACTCATCGTTGCTTACACAAATTCCTTGGCTCTTTGCCGTAACTCTCTCACGCACCACTATGTCGTCTCGGGCTCTCCCCCTCTCTCAAACTCTCCATCCCGGTCACACATACACATGCATATCTCACTACTTTCGATAGGCCCATCTAAAACTCTATCTCTCCCCTCGTTCTCTCTCCTCTCTCCACACACACACACAAATCTCATGCCCAGCTAGCCAAGTATGATGGTCTCTCACTCAATTGTAGGCACCACCAGTTTATGTATATGACTAGCTAATCTTAGTCTCCATCACAAACATGTGCATGGTCTATCTCGATTTCTCTCGGGGCATCTTTCTATCGGCGCCCACTCCTCGATCTCCCAATATAGTCCCCTCCGATCTCGGGGGATCTCTCTATCCAAACCACCCCTCTCCTCCCCATGCGTCCATGCCATCCATGTGTCCCTCTGACCTTTTTTCCTTGTTGGGGACCTCTATTGGACATGTGCTCGAGGGTGTCTCTCTCCGTTGCAAACAATCACACCTAGCTATCTTCGTGTATCTCCTCGCCTCGCTTTTCCATCTGGAGATGCATCGTGATATGTTAGCATAAAGCGAAAACACACCTCTCTCTAATTTATTGTTTGTTTCACTTTCTCTTTCACACACATACTCTTTTTGCACACTTACTCATTCTCCTTCACCGCATTGATCCTCTTGAGGCACTCTCCTCCGTCCATAGCACATAGATTTATTGAAAAGTCAAACATCACAAAGTTTGACCATGCGTGGAGAAAAAATTACATCTAATCGGAAACATATACCATTAGATTCACCATGAGATGTAGTTTTGTATGATGTATCTTTGGTATTGTAGATATAAATAACATTTTAAACCTGATCAAAGTTTCCAAAGTTTGACTTCTAAAAATTTACATCCTTTGCATTATCGGGGATGGAATATCTCTTTCCCCTCTCAGCTATCGGCCCCAACTCAGCCTTATGGGGCTCCTCAATCTCTCTCAAACTTTATTGGTCAGTTTGGTTGTTTGGACCCTCATGCCTTGATGGCGGTTTGCTGGTGGTGGGCGTGAGATGTAAAATATTTCTGGGAGGCTTGTGTTCTTGAAGCGTTTGGTTCATGCAAGGCGGGAAAGCATCAACGTCCATCAATCAATCCATGCATCAATTATTTAATGCTAATATCCATCCATGTTCTTTTTAGCCTCGTGGCCACCACGAACCGGCGGGCGTTTGAAATCGATGCTTGGGCGGGCTACTTGCTGTCATTCAGCCAGGCTAATTAAAGTGCAAGGAACCCAGCCCGGGGCTTTCTTTTTCCGGGGTAGCAACCAAACAAGCGTGCATGAAATCCAGCCACAACCCGGGCCATGCAAAAGATGCTCCCAGCCTTAAAAGCGGCCTTATATCTCCTGGTTCACACATACACATGTCTCCCGCTATACATATAGACCCATCCAACACTCTCACCCTTGTTCTCTCTCCATGGACCCGCACCCCCTAAGTACCATAATCCCTCACTCCATAAGGCTCTGTTTGGATCCATGGGTTAGAGTTAGTTTGGGTTAGTTTGGAGTCCAACTTAAAAAAAATCAAACAGGAGGGTTAGTTTAGGTTAGATGCATCTAACCCATAAAAAAACTAACCCATCCAAGAGGTCTTATTTGGGTTAGTTCTTCTGGGACCACTAATAAACACTTTTTCTCTCGCTCTCCCCAGATCCTCCCCACTTCCCAAGGCCTCGTCCTCTCCCTCTCCCTCTACCCTTTTTGGTGGGTGCCTCGCCCGGTCTCCCATCTAAACCATCCAAACACCTCTTTACTTAGAGTTAGTTTAGGTTTAGAATCTAACTCTAACCTCTAAGCGGGTTAGAGTATCCAAACAAGGCCATAGGCAAGCACCCCCCTCCTAAGTATGATTATCTCTTACTAGCCATCAGGAACACATTTGTCTCCTTCCATCCATCGTCTATCTCGATATCTCTCGGGGCATCTTCTCCGCACACACCTTGTCTCCGATCTCCCACCATTAGTCCCATCCACGATCTCCGAGGATCTCTCTATGACAAACAACACTCTCTCCTCCCCAATGCCGCATTTTCTCCATCGTCTCTCTCGACCTCTCTCCCTTGTTTGGGACCCCTCTTGGCCCCGTGCTGGGGGTCCTTCCTCTCGGTTCCAAACAACCACACTATCTCCCCTTGCCTCCGTTGTCGAAGATGCATGTGTGATATGTTTGCAAAGACATGCACACTTTTTCTCCACTTTTATCGTGTGTTGTCCATGTCTCTTTCCACACCTTTTTCCCCTTTCTCTCTCTCTCTCTCTCTCTCTCTCTCTCTCTTAGGGACTCATCCGTCCATAAGCATATGGATGTTTTGAAAAGTCAAACCTCGAAAAGTTTGACTAGGTATATGTGGAAAAAACATTTACATCTGGAGCGATCATTAGATTCATCACAAATTACTTACTTCATACTATCATTTATCTTTGGTATTGTAGATATAAGTAATTTCTTTATAAACTTGGTCAAAGTTTCAAAGTTTGACTTAAAAAATGTTGTAACTACATTATCGAGCGGAGGAAAGCTCTTTCTCTCTTTGCTATCTCTCCGGGCCTCCCCTCCTCCTCGAACTCTCTATCAAGCCGGATTATCGCTCAACGTGTGGGTATAGCTCCATATATTATTTAGTTGACGGTCAACAATCCACATGTTCTTTCGGCTCCGTATCTTGGTGTGCTGGCCCATGTGGGTGGGAAAATAAGTAAACTAGAGGCCCATCGACATGCTGTGAAGTAAACAAAGTTGAAACCACTAAGGTACCCCCGCTAATAAATTGAGGTGCTGAGGACAAACTTCTTGGAAGGGGACTTTCGCCAATTCACCCTCTTGGCGGCATGCCGGAACCCTCACGCACCCTTAACACCAACCTGCGTGTACACGTGCCGCGGTTGAATGGGCAGGCAGCCAACCGCACCAGCAGCAAAACGCGACCACTTCGAGAAGCGAGACCATAGGGAAGGATAAGGAAAGATTTCGGATTGGAACCAACGACTACCATCTTTCATCCAACCCATCCGGGAGCAAGGACTTCATGGCCCCCCATGCTCCTCGTCATCCGGGCCTCCCACACGTCTGCCATGGGACCGCCCTGCTCTCCGGCGGTGGCGCCCCCTCGGCGCTCCGTCCCCCTCAACCTCACCGTCGACGGCTGCCTTGCGGCCGGGGATTACAAGCAGGCGCGGGTCTCCAAGATCCTTTCGCCGCACCCGGGGCCCGGGCCCTTGACATCCGCATGTTCGGTACCAAGCGCAGGGTCCAACCCAAGTTCGATGAGTGGTTCTTATCCCCCCCTAGATCAGCTCGAGGGCTCAGCTTTGAAGTTGGGCGATGCGCTCTCTGCCGCCGTCTGCGCTCCGCCTCACGCCAATCTGCGCGGCCCCTTAGCTCCTGCTATCTTCCCAGTTAATGCAGCGCCGCCCTTCTTCTCCCTCAACTCAAGCAGCTCGACCTCTTGACGTTGTCATCTCGAAGAAGGCTATGGAGCACCTGCTCCGCAGCTGTCCGGCTTGAGTACCTTCGTCTTGAGAAGATCCCGGGTTCATTAGCCTCCACATCGCCTCGGCGAATCTCGATGGATTTATGTGTCTTGCTGGCCCCAAAAACATCAATTGGGAAGAGATCCTCCAGCTGTTCCCGTTATGGTCATTGAGAATCGCCTTTCCTTGAGAATTGCTTATGTCGGATCTAGAAGGTCCAACAAAATCAGGGTCATTGGCCCGAAATTGTTGGGTTGGTGTACTCATCCCAAAATTCTCCGAACTCTTTATTGGATCCGTAATCGTTGGTACCACTCATCTTCTTCTCCGTCTTCTTGAAATTCACATTTTAAATTTCTTCTTGATGTATTCTGACCGTCTTCGGAAAATGATTCCCAAGCTTACCCGGTCCATCCAACGGTGAAGATCTTAGCACTAAAATCTATCCCCAAATCTGGATCAAGTTGTTGGATTCCTTACATGCTTTCCATGCGGGGCTACTCATCGGTGAAACTTCTTTCCTATAAGTAAATGGTAATCCTGGCGTAGCTCAATTTTTGTAATTTTCCCAAATTACGATGACAAAAGTGTTCAAAACGCATCTATACCTTTGCCGAAAGAAATGTTTTTAGTATTTTTTCTCCGTGATCACCCATCTTTTTATCTTTCTACTATAGTAGCCTAGGCTAGTCATAGTGGAAAGTAAGACTACTCCGGTTAACTCTATGGTTACCCTAAGAGCAAATACTACCTCCTTCTGGTTTACTCTTCCAATTTTGTAGTATCAAAATTTGACCATAGATTTAAAAAAGTTAATGCATGTCACTAAGAACTTTCGTTGGATTCGTATTTGAACATAATTTCAAATGGTGTAATTTTTAGTGACATGCATTGGCATTTTCTTAGGTAAATCTATGGTCAAATTTTATACTAAACGGTAGTATTCCTCCGTCCCAAAATTCTTGTCTTACATTTGTTTAATACGGATTTATCTAAACTAAAATTAACTAGATACATCCTATTTAGACAAATTTAAGACAAAATTTTGGGGCGGAGGGAGTAAAAAAGTGGGCTATGTAGGCCAAAACATGAAATTCACTTGTGATGCATTTGGCATCGATGCCCTCCATTGCTCCTGGTGCCCCTCTGGATCACCTACTTTGCTCGGTGCCAAATTAACTCCCAAATGAAAAAAACCTTTGCGTGGGAGAGAGAGGGAGGGAATAAAAAACTTGTTTGGGAGAGTGAGAGGCTGGTGTAGTTGGTTTGATTGATTTGTTTATACATGTGGGTCTGTGTGCGTGGTTGCCAACTCTCTCCATGGGGTGCCAAAATCTTTTGATTTGACATCGATCGTATTTGTGGCATACTTTTGCGAAATATGGCATCGGCCACATAGTGGAAGGCAACAAATGCCCAAGCTCTTCACGTGCTCCTAGTTAAATGAGAGGAAGAGAGAGAGAGAGAGAGAGAATATCACTGGAAACCCTATCGTTATGAGCAAATGATATTGGTACCTCTTGATGACCGGCAATCTTATGCAGCCAGCTGCTCTAATATTTCTCTTCTTTTGCGGAATAAAAAAAGAAAGTGAAAAAGTGCTGCCTATAACAATCTCTTGAATGCCTTGATCTCCATCTTAAGAAATTGATTTGATCGACTACAGGGCACACACGAGATTAAATTGGCGGAGTTCTTTGTTGCAGGAGGCAAGTGTGCTCAAGGTAATGAGGTTTGGCGTTTCTCGCAACAATGAATGGCGTCTTGATCAAAGCGTCTAAGCCTAAATGACAAAGTCTCAGAAGCTGAATTTGTTTTGAAACATCAAGTGGCGGAGACTTGAAAACTTATTTGCCCATTAGTGACTTGAGGGCGGTGGATTTTAGTTTTGCGATAAGCTGCATCCACCTAAAAGTGAAAGTTCTTCCGTAAACTTCCAGTAATTCCCTCTTTAGGTGCAGCATTACTCCTAACATTTGTAATATCAGTTTGAAACTTGTAATATTGCGTGTCCTATTCCTGCGTTTTCAAAATCCTGCGAATCAAACAGGTCTGAGTTGGTGATGATGTTGTGCCTCCCATCTTTCACCAATAGCCGTCGGATCTAGATCGGCCTACAAACCAAGCTTCTCCATTTTGCAAAAAGATGCCGCACTTGTTCCCTATTTACAAACAACTCCTTGTCTCTCACAATCAGCCTTATCTCCTCCCCACCACATCTAGAAGGCCTGGAAAAATCTGGCGCGATGGCCTTTTGGGAATCCACCCCCAATCTTGGTGTTAGTGCAATGCGCACATCTCAGGAAATTATGTGAAAGGGTAGTTGTAAAGGCTAGCTCTAACCATGATGATAGTTTTGCAAGATGGTGAGGCTGACTATGGTATGCGAACATGCGCCTATACTCGGGTGTCATCTCCGTTGGAGGTCTTGTCACTTCCTTTGGGGCAGCACAATAATTTGACCAGGGATGTGTTAAGTACTCCTACTACTACATTGGTAGTACTACTACTAGTACTAGTAGCACCACCGTCTATTTAGGAGTACTACCCTCCATCTGGTTTTAGTATTTGACTAAATATCTAGTAATGCATGTCACAAAAATGTTACTCCCTCTGTAAATAAATACATGGTGTTTTATTCCTATCGTGGAGAACTTAATGTTTTTTTGCTAACTACTAATAGGATTACATGCAATGAACTAAACCTTGCATGTCATGTTTGGTAGTCTCAAGTCATTGAAAGCATGCATGGCCCACATTCTCATTGGTTGATATGTCAGAAATAAAAACAAGGAGGAGTTAATGCACCGTGCCTAAGTGTTTTGGGATTATTTGGTTTTCGTAATGTGACTTACACAACATTTTGTTTACATGCCATTTTATTAGTTAAATCAAAGGTCAAAACTTGGCGCAAAATGCAAAGGGACCAATAAACAGAAACATCAAACTTTCTCGTTTGGCCCCAACTAGATCGGTGAGATGACTATCTTTGCCAAACGGGGGCGCCCTTCATTGACTTCGGCCTTTGCCTTTGGGTGGGTGACCGTGGGCCTAGGGGTGGCTGGCCCCTATCATCAACCAAAGGCGAGTCTGAAAGAAGAGGTAACAAATCCTCCACCTCCGCATGCTAACCAAGGCAATAGTGATCCTCGAATCCAAAGACGATTGACTAGGCTAAGCTAGAACCCATGGGGCGATGGCCGAGCATCGGGGCTGGCCGAATTCCCAAGCCTTTTGGCCCCGGGAAACGTCTCCATAGTAAATTGCTTGAGGCCGCCGACGAGGGCGCAGGCGATAACCGTCTCCTTGTTACGAGGTCCTCGTCGGTTTCCTCCAAGTTCACCGTCGTCAAAAGCTGGCGGACGACTTTGGGTAACCTCCGGCCCGGGGCCCGGGCTCGTGATGCCACCCTCCCGGACAACTATGGTGACAACCTCCCGGCCTTGGGTGGCCCTGCATTTGCCGCCCGTCGTGGGAGGTTCCATGGTCGCCCCTGGCGCCAGGCCCGCACAAGACACCATCAACATAATTCCACCCGTCTCAAATTGCCGTCCCAAGGACTACTACATTGAAGAGGGGGCGATGGGGCTTTTGGCCTTCCGGACCCGGGGGCAACCTTGGGCAACCTTTTTGGAAGGCCTTGGGCTTCCCGGCCGAGCCTTCTCCACGTCGGTTCTTGGACCCCTTGAATGGCAATGTACCGGACTCCAAAAAATTGGTGTCGGATGGGACCTGTGGGTGGCGTGTTTGGTCTACTGGCGTGAATGCTAGTTATGGATGCCACCCATATCGAAACCTATATCGGAGTCCGTGAACAAATTTCCTGCAGTCCGTGCTCAGCCCTCCTCTATCTCTCTTCTCCGGCCCGGGGGGGCCGGAGCCCATCGTCTGTTTGCTCCATGGGTCCCACATTCGGTTGAAAGCATAAGCGGACCCTTGAACCTGACATCTTTCACCTCGGCGGCTGGTGATGAAAAACAAATCAAGAAAGATCTTGGTGGCCGCTTTTGGAGTTACTCAAGAATAGTAAGATTCTATTCTGATTTAACCCAAGATGCACATCTCGTGGCTTCAACTACCACTCTATTTTCTTTCATGACCCGACCGGATCTTTGGATGTCCCGTGTGGCAAAAGGAGGAAGAACCCGACCAAATCTTGGTTGTGCTCTCGGATTAGACTAGTTGTGCTAACTTAAAATTTTATTGTACTCCCTCCGTTCCAAAATACTTGACTTCCATTTGTCCAAAAATGGATGTACCTATATACTAAAACATGTCTAGATACATATATATTTTGACAAATAGAAGGCATGTATTGTGCAGCGGAGGGAGTAGAATGGATGCAAGTTTTTGTATTGGGAAGAAGAGTACATCCATATATTGATAGGCGCAATTTAGTAGATGTTCTATCACTTTTAGCTAACAAGGAGGCTATAGATGAGATTAGTGCACTTGTTGATACTCCTACTTGGTATCGTGTTGCTGTTAGGCCAAGGAAAAGCGGACGGGAGGTACTAGAATAGAGGCTAGACATGAGACTAGATCGAGGAAACAACGTCTACTTCTTTACACTCAAAAGAAAAGAAGCCAAAGATCGAGCCTCCAAGGATCAACAATGAATGCATGAAGGCACTAATCCAACTTACGGGAGTAGTAAAATGTATTCTTGTGGTTCTTGTTTTCTTTGGTCTTGCTTTTCTAGTCAAAATTATCGTTGGAGTTAGTGCAAAGCGGAGGTCCGTTTGGGGTCGTGCGTTGGTTGGCCTTACAAGTGGGACCCGATTAAGGAAACCGACTATCGGCAAACCCCACCTCCTTTCCCGCGTGATGGCTGAGTTAGAAAGCGATGAGGTTGAAGAGATTGCTCTATACGGACTCCAAGAAATATTGTCGAGATGGAAGTGTCTTGGTGGGTGTGCCGTACTCACGGGCGTGAATGCTTGTTACGGCCCATGCCACCCTACTACTCCTACTACTTACTATATAGTACTACTAGTATCGAGGATTGAGGTGCTGGTTACGTAGTAGTACAATATGGCCTGATAAAAACCCGCTTGGCCTTGGAAGCATGTGAAGCTAGTACAAATAGTGTACTACTATTGTTGATTGGCCTCATCCGATAACCTGTTGCAATGCGCATTACAATTATGTAGAAAATATTTTTTTGCCTCGTCGCACCACTCCCCGAAGAAACTCGAAAGCCATTCATAAATTTAGTAAGTTTATCACAGGCATATCATTTTATTACATACAACGGTCATCAACCCACCGACAACGAGGATACATTATAAATACTAAAGTTTTCACCACACAACAAATAACAAGCAATGAAATGAACTTCAACTCAACCATTCCTCGGCGTTGGAAATGCTTGCTTTGAACCACAAGTGATTCTTTGGGGCCGGGCCATCCATTGTCGATCTAAGACCAACGGGGTGATCATCAGGTGAAGCGGCCTACTATATGGTACCGGGGTAGGGAACCACCCAAATGTCAGAATATGAACGATTGCTTCTCATAAATGGTAGTAACGTTGTGTCAACAGATTGGATCCCTTTCACCATCATTGGATAGTTTTTCCAAGGAAAGGCGAGTTTTCTCCAAGACTATCAATTCGAGGGGAAAGGAGTTGGCGCTAACACTTATCCATCCGAATACCATGGCGGTGTTGGAATAGGTCCGGGAGTGCGACCATGGGAACTAACCTTCCTTAGAGTAACATCATCGATGGGTTGTATACACACGAGAAGAGGTGATCCATTGGAATTAGTTGCGAGGGCCAAATAGTATATGGGCTGCGTCCTCATGCTCTGATCATCACCATCATCATCTCCCCTTGGTTATAAAATCTTCAAGTATAGGTGGTGGAATGTTCACGGGACCTTGGAAACACAAGAAGAAGGTTAAATTAGTAAGGCTGGCCATAGTGGGGGTAACATAAGTAGTATCATGCACTTGGGACTGTAAACATGCTTATGTGGCGGCAATTAAGGGAAGAGATGGTTATAGTAATAGGTGAATCCAGTAACATAATAAATGTGATGCTACTATGTGTCATGCATGGCAATAAATGAGACCACCTATGTACTAATCTAAGATCTTACTATAAAGCTAAACTAGTAACTATGCATGTTACTAGTCTAATTACTCCCATATGCCAGTAAAAGCTTCCCATGCATGTGGATGAAACAATTATAATTCGGTGGAAGACAAGCGTGAAAACAAAGGATGCCATGCAAAAACATTGCCACGGTGGTGGCCAAACAAAGGCCCTCGTTTGAATTGCATCCGGTACTCATCCGTGTCGAAACTGATTTTGAGCAATATCCATCCGGTCAAACCAGGCGGGCAACAAGCTTTCGAAGGCAACAACTTCATAGTTGTTGTAATTCCAAGCGGTTGGGAACTCGAAATTTATCTTAGTGAAGGCGGTCACCATGATTGTATTTGAACTCGTACAATGGGTGTGCTCAACCTCTTGGGCGATCTGCTGAGATTTTTGGAAGTGGAACCGGTCCGAGTGTACACATTCACAAGTTCCCCTTTCCGGATTGGACCCAATGTAAACAACCCAATCTCCATTTGCGCTTTGCCCAAGCCTTGCCCTCAGCGATGGCATCTTAACATCATACGTATCATTATCAAGCGGCATCAACTTGCGAGGGCAAGGCCTCCGTCGGTAATGGCGCCCGATCATCGAAGTCCGGCCAAAGAAGGGGAGATCAAACCGCTCCTTGACTCTTGGGTTCCTTGTAATGATGTTATTAGTTGAGTCGAGAATGGGCTTGGCGAACCTGCCATGCTAGCCGGGTGATGGCGTCCGCCGATCAATGAGTTCCTCCACCCGTCATCTTTGGATCGGGGAAAGAATAGCGAGGTCGTTTCCGTCCTGTTCCTCCATGGAAAACGATCGAACAATGGCGAGAAGAAAGGGTGAAGGGCTGAAGGAAAATGGAGGAGGGAGAGGAAAGCGTCGACAGATTCCAATCGAGAGGGAAAAGCGAAGAGTGGTGGGGTTGCCGGTTGCCCCGGTTCCGAAAAGGCGCCCGGCCTACGTCGGTTGAAATCTCCTACTACCTTCGTCTCAGCGATATGTTGGAGCAGGACCACATGTCAATGAAACATGGTGTGTAATTTCTCGTGCAAAATCGATCGGCGCGTTGGCCGGGTGCCGGTAGTTATCGACCTTTATTTTTTTAATGGCGTGCCGTTCAGTTTTGAAACCGACTAACTAATCTTGTCCTTGAGAGAAAATATAAACTACTCTAACTACTCCCCTCCGATACTAGTAGTATAAAGAAATTTATAGTATTTGAGGATGGTGAGGCTGACTATGGTATGCGAACAAGCGCCTATACTCGGGTGTCATCTCCGGAGAGGTCTTGTCACTTCCTTTGTGAGGGCAGCACTAATAATTTGACCAGCGGTGTATCTACTCCTACTACTACATTGGTAGTACTACTACTAGTACTAGTAGCACCACCGTCTATTTAGGATACTACCCGTCCATCGGGTTTTAGTATTTGACTAGAATATCTAGTAATGCATGTCACAAAAATGTACTACTCCCTCTGTAAATAAATACATGGTGTTTTATTCCTATCGTGAGAGAACTTAATGTTTTTGCTAACTACTAATAGGATTACATGCAATGAACTAAACACTGCATGTCATGTTTGGTAGTCTCAAGTCATTGAAAGCATGCATGGCCCACATCTCCATTGGTTGATATGTCACGAAATAAGAAACAAGGAGGAGTTAATGCACCGTGCCTAAGTGTTTTGGGATTATTTGGTTTTCGTAATGTGACTTACACAACATTTTGTTTACATGCATTAACATTTTATTAGTTAAATCAAAGGTCAAAACTTGGCGCAAAATGCAAAGGGACCAATAAACCGATAAACATCAAACTTCTCCGTTTGGCCCCAACTAGAGGTCGGTGAGATGACTATCTTGCCCGACGGAGGGCGCCTTCATTGACTTCGGCAGCTGCCTTTGGGTGAATGACCGTGGGCCCAGGGGTGGCTGGCCCACCTATCATGACCAAAGCGGTCGATGAAGGAGTATACGAATCCTACGCACCTCGCATGCTAACCAAGGGCAATAGTGATCCCTCGAATCATAAGATCGATTGACTAGAAGCTAAGCTAGAACCCATGGGCGATGGCCGGAGCATCGGCGGCTTGCAGATGGTCCATGGCCGCTGCGGCCCGGGAACGTCTCCATGTAGTATTGCTTGAGGCCGCCGAGCGAGGGCGCGGCGACAACCGTCTCCTTGTTACGAGGTCCTCGTCGGTTTCCTCGACAAGTTCACCGTCGTCAAAGCTTCGCGGACGACTTTGGCGTAAGCCTCCGGCCCGGCGCCCGAGCCTGTGATGGCCACCCTCCGCGACAACTATGGTGACAACCTCTTGGCCTTGGTGGCCTGCAGCCGCCGTCGTGCGGAGAATGTCCACCTCGGGTCGGCGCTTCGCCCAGCCAGCCACAAGACACCATCAACATAATCACCCGTCTACGCGCCAAATCGTCCACAAGGACTACTACATCAGAGGAGGGGCGATGGGGCTGGCCTTCTTGGACGCGGGCAACCGGGCGGCATTTCGGAGGCACATTGAGCTGCCAGCTGGTGCTTCTCCACGTGGTTCTTGGACCCTGAGATGGCTGTATCGGACTCCAAAAAATTGGTGTCGGATGGGACTCGTGTGGGTGGCGTGTCGTACTACTAGGCGTGAATGCTAGTTATGGCCCATGCCACCCACTATATCGAGCCTATATCAGTCCGTAGAACAAATTTCCTGCAGTCCGTGCTCGCCCTCCTCTATCTCTCTTCTCTGACCCGGCCGGCCGCGGAGCCCATCGTCTTTGCTCACATGCGGTCCCACATGTCGGTTGAAAGCATAAGCGGACCCGAACCTGACATCTTTCACCTCGGCGTGCTGGTGATGAAAAACAAATCAAGAAAAGATCTTGGTGGCGCTTTTGGAGTTACTCAAGAATAGTAAGATTCTATTCTGATTTAACCCAAGATGCACATCGTGGCTTCAACTACCACTCTATTTTCTTTCATGACCCGACCGGATCTTTGGATGTCCCGTGTCGGCAAAAGGAGGAAGAACCCGACCAAATCTTGGTTGTGCTCTCGGATTAGACTAGTTGTGCTAACTTAAAATTTATTGTGTACTCCTCCGTTCCAAAATACTTGACTTCCATTTGTCCAAAAATGGATGTACCTATATACTAAAACATGTCTAGATACATATATATTTTGACAAAT
>JAHIAM010012066.1:0-10651 GCA_021605205.1 Aegilops longissima
TTCTTTTTCCAAAAGAAGGATGGCCGGACCGATCGATTAGTCCTTGAATAAGAAGACTATCAGAACAAGTATCCACTTCCCAACATGAATGAGCTTTTTGAGCAACTCAAAGGTGCTAAAGTGTTCTCCAAGCTTGACCTTCATGGGTTATCATCAAATTCGCATTCGTGAACAAGATATTCCCAAGAAACCAAGAACAAGCTTTGGTTCTTATGAATATCTTTCATGTCTTCGGCCTTGTCAATGCTCCTCCAACATTCTCTCGAATGATGAACTTCATCTTCAATCCCTACACCAATGAATTGTCTTGGTCTTCTGGATGATATTTTGGTCTTCTCCAAGAATAAGAAGGATCATGCCAAACATTTGCGATTGGTGCTCGACAAGCTGAGTATCAATTTATCGAAGTTTTCAAATGTGAATTTTGGCTTGATGAAGTGCTTTATCTTGGTCAATCATCTCCCAAAAGGGCATTTTGTTAATCAGAAGGTGTTGGTTGTGAATTGGAACCTCCTCGGAATGTCAAGCATGATTTTTTGGACTTCAAGCTATTGCGAAGATGTTGAGAATTTCTCCAAGATTGCAAAGCCTCCAACCTCCCCGAAAATGTATATGGCTGGTCTCTGAGTGTGACTTGCTTTCAATACTCTCAAAGAAACTTCCACTCTTCTTCTCCTCTGATGAATCCAAGCCATTGAAGTTTTTGATGCTTCTCTTCAAGGTCTCGGTTGTGTTAATGCAAGAAGAGAGTTGTATACCTCGTCAATTTGAAGCCCCGAAAAACTCCCCCTCCACGATCTTGAGTTGGCGGGGTTGTCCATGCATTGATAACATGGAGACATCTCTTGTTGGGAAGGAAAGTGGACATTTCACGATCACAAGAGTCCAAGTATATCTTCCTCAACCCAACCTCAACCTCGAGCAAACTCGATGGGTGAAATGATTGAAGGTACAACCCAAGTATTGAATATCCGGGCAAATGTCATTCGGATGCTTTGGCGGGAACTTCTTTTAACAGTTTAATCCTCAAGCCCTTCAACGGATCTGTGAAGCTTTCCATAAGCTGAATTTTCAAGTTGTTCCTCAAGGCTTTCTTGCCAACCTCATAGTCTCTCCTACTTTGGAAGACCAAATTGTGAGGCTCAACTCCTGGATACCATGGTGAAAAAGGTGGCGTGGTATCGACAAGGGCATTCAAATACAAGTGCTTCCACATTGATGACAAAGATACTCTTTTCTTGAGGACGGATTGTGGTTCAAGGGTGATCTCGTAAAGTCATTATGGCAAGGCACACAATTCCCTTCTATCCATTCATCACGGAAACGAAATGTACCGTGACCTCAAGCGGTCAATTGGTGGACTCGAATGGCGAAATTGCTCAATTGTGAATGAGTGGATGTCTGCGGAAGAGTAAAGCGAAAAACACCATGGTCTCCTCCAACCTCTTGCTATTCGTGGAAGTTTGATCATATTGAAATGGACTTGTGTGGTTTCCAAAGTCCAAGCGTGGAAATGATGCTATCTTCGTTGTCATTGACAAGCTTACTAAAGTGGCTCATTTTCTTCCTATCAAAGAATCTATCACAACTCGGTTGGCGAGCTATACACCTCGAGTTGTCTCCTTGCCGGCATTCCACAATTGATCTCTTGAACCGTGGCAGCATCTTCACCTCCAAGTTTTGGGATTCTTTTGGAAGGCCATGGGCACCAACATTCGTTTAACCGGCTTTCCACCTCAAACAAGTGGCCAAGTCGGCGAGTCAATCAAATCCTTGAAGATATGCTCGGGGCTTGTGTCATTTCCCGGTATGAAGGTGGGAAGATTGTCTTCCATATGCCGAGTTCTCCAAACAACAGCTTCCAAGCGAGTTCGGGCAAGGCCCCATTCGAAATTCTTTATGGCGAAAAGTGCCGTACTCCTCTCAATTGGTCGAGGGCAATTGAGCGCCAACTTATTGGAGCGACTTGATCCACGAACCGAAAAAATGTGCAAAGTCATTTGTGAAATCTCAAATCCAGGTCGGCGCCGGAAAACTATTATGATGACAAACACCGTGATGTGGCCTTTGGAAATGGAACCATGTCTACCTCCGCGTCTCTCAATGAAAGGCACTTTCGTCGCCCGGTTATCAAAGAAGCTTGCCCCTAATCGTGGGTCCTTTCAAGATCATTGGCAAAAGAAAGCGTCTAAGCCTATCAACGGCTTGTCCAACCCGGCGAGCGTGCGATGTGTTTCCGTGTCACAGCAACCTTAAGTCTTCAAGACTCTGGGCGCACTATCAACCCGGAAATTGACCTCAAAAGATCTCTCTTATCATTGAGTACCCGTTGCTATTCTTGAAGAAACTGGGCAAGACTACAACAAGTCAATCAAATTCCGAAAGTGAAGTGGTCACCCATTGGGCAGGCCACCGGGGAGGATCACCTCCGTTCGAATATGGGTTCTTTGGGTCCTAATCTTGGGGCCGAGATCCTCTTTAGTGGTGGGTGTTGTAACACCCGGATGTAACTTTCCATATTTGTAACTCCAACTCTTGCCATTTTCGGCATTGTGATATGATATTCCCTCCGTGGTTGGGTTTTCTTCATTTTTATTTTGTCCATGTCATGCATTTCATATCATGTCATCATGTGCATCTCATTTGCATCGTGTTATCTCATGATTCGAGCATTTTCCCGTTGTCCGTTTTGCAATCGGCACTCCTATGTCCCCGGCGTCCCCTTTTACATTTTTCGTTGGGGTACTAAACTTTCTCGGAATGGACGAGGTTTGTCAAGTGGCCTTGGTACACCACGGTGAACCACCTGTCAAGTTTGGTCATTTGGACTCGTTTGGTACTCAGCAGTTAACCGCCTCTTAAAAGGCCTCTTTTAAGTTGCAGCCAACACCCCTCCAAAACAGCCCAATAACCCATCTAAGTCACTTCCATGCTCTCCGTCGTCGGATCACGATCGTGTGGTAAACTTACACTCATTTGGACTTCCTAGCTCCTTCTACCTATAAAAACACCCCCCTCCCAAATTTGGATCAATCCTCCTCCAAACCCTAGCCCGCTCCTCCCCGCCCTTGGAACCGTCCATTAAACCGGACACGTCCCCCCGCCGCCCCAAAACCAAGAAACCCCCACGTGGCCATTCCCCCGCCCCGGCCCCCAAATGCGAAACCCTCCCCGCCCTCGCCGCCCGTCTCCGTCCCGGCGCCGCCGTCCCGGCCGCCCCGTCGGCCCACCGCCCCCTCGGCCACCGGCCCGTCGGCCCTCCTCCTCCGGCCCGGCTCGCCCCGGTCTTCCCTCCCTCCCGGCCCCGAGCTCCCACCGCCGCCCGGCCTTCGATCCGGCCAGATCCGATCCAAAAGCCAAGCGGTTGACTTTCCCCGGCCCGATTTCCTCAAGTCTTTTTATCATGATATAATTTTTTGCATTTTCATCATGCCATAACTTTGCATATTGCTCCGTTTTAGGCGTGTAATATGGAAATGTTGCCTCGATTAGTAATCATTTCATCTCATTGCATCATTTTCATTTGAGCTCATCTTGATGCCGAAATGCTGTTAGAAGAGGGCTATGTGATGTTAGTTTCATTTCTTATCAAAACATGCACTTTTGTCATTTTGCCATGATTGATGTGTGCATCCTATGAACTTGAGTCCTACATGTGTTTTGTAATATGCCATGCCATCTTTACAGGGGTGTATGCCATGTATTTTTGTGATCTCTGTGGTGACTAGCACAAGCATGCAAACTAGGCTTCATTTTCTTTGATTTAATTTTTTTTCTGATATTTTTATGCCATTTAACTTGATGCTACCGGAGATCCATGCATATTTTGAGATACTTCAGTAAGGATGTTTTGAACATATGGTTATTTATCCATCCATGCCCTTGTTTGCAATTATGGGTGCCATAGCTTGAGTCAATCGAGCTCTACTTTTGCTATAAAATGTTTCTGGCGTTGTTTACATGTTATTCAATTTTGCCAAGGTTGTTTAGTTGATCCGTGTATGCTATGATGTTGTTCTTGCCATGTATATTTATGCCATGTCTTCTTGATGGTTATGCTTAGTTTATCATGTAATGCTCTGGTAGGTGCATCAGCCTTAAACATGCCTACTTGTTATCTGTTTTTGTCCCTTTCTTTGAATCATTATGAAACTTGCTATTTACATGGGTGTATCATATTTCTATTCCTTTTTGGCTCATGGTCGTAAGGGACTTTTGTTCTATGCTTTGAGTAGATTCATGCCATGCCTTGTTTTGCTATTATAAGTTCCTGTAGCATGTGTTGCTTGCTCTGAACATTGCTTCACGATTATTCGCCATGTTAGTATTTTCACTAATCTGGGGATATATTTTGCACTTTTGCCCTTGTTTGGACCTGTTATGATGTGATTTCGTAGCTATGTTCATTTTTCAAGCATCTTGGTAGATCCTCCATATGCTTTGTTGGTACGTTTGGTTGTGCTTAATTTCTTTTGTTGCTTGTGGCATCATCTTGTTAATGGCAGATTTGTGCCATTCTTGTTTTCTTGTCATTTGCAAACCGTGCATCGATTCGGTGATCTTTTATCGATTTCAGCGAAATCATCTCACCTTTCAGCGGCATACTTGGTTTGCCAAGTTGATGCCTGGTTCATCATTTTCCCGAACGCATACGCATATCCATCTCCATATCATGCCATGTATTGCATCATGTTGCTTGTGCATTGCCCGTGATTTATTGGGTTCCTTTGTTTGTGTTCTTGCTTTGGGTAGGGGGAGGCGATGCGTGAGCGAGGAACCTGTTGAAAGCTTACGAGGATCAAGCTTTCGACAACTCGAGAACCTTGGGGAAATGACCATACCCTCGAAATCACTTCTATCTTTGCTTGCTAGATGCTCGCTCTTTTGCTATGCCTATTTCGATGCCTATCACTTGCTTATCATGCCTCCCATATTGCCATTCAAACCCCTAACCATCCTTTCCCAAACCGTTGTTGGCTATGTTACGCTTTGCTCGCCCTCTTATAGCGTTGCTAGTTGCGGTGAAGATGAAGTTTGTTCCTTGTTGGAACATGGAGATGTTGTTCCTTGTTGGAACATGTTTACTTGTTGGGATATCACAATATATCTGCTATAATTAATGCATCTATATACTTGGTAAAGGGTGGAACTCGGCCTTATGCAGTGTTTTTGTTCCTCTTGCCCCTAGTTTCCGTCAACGGTGTTATGTTCCTTGATTTCGTTCCTTACGGTTGGGTGATTTTGGGACCCCTTGACGGTTCGCTTTGAATAAGACTCCTCGGCAAGGCCCAACTTTGGTTTTACCATTTGCCACCTAAGCCTTTTCCCCGGGTTTTGGAGCCGGGTCATCTTTATTTAACCCCGGGCGTCTCCAGTCTGGTCCAACGCGTTCCCCCCCGGCAATCGGGTCTATTTTAAAGCTCGCTCATCCGGGTACGAGCAGATATGTGCAGCTCCTATCGGTTGTCGGACGGGCTTTCTTTTTGTTTTATTCTTTGTCGAAATGTCTTGTAGTCGGGATTCGGGCGATCGGGTCTTCGGTAGAAGGAATATCCCGTTGATGACTTATAATGGGCTAAGTTAGGACACCCTGCGGTATTATCTTTGAAAGCCGTGCCCCGGGTTATGAAGATGGGAATTTGTTAATGTCGGTTGTAAAAACCGAAGTTGACCTTTTAAAATACATCAACGCGTGTGTAAGTGATGGTCTCTTCTCGGGGGTCGGGAAGTGAACGATGTTGGAGTTATGTTTGGCGTAAGTAGTTGGGATCACTTCTTGATGGCTACTAGCTTCCGACCGTGCCTTGCTTCTCTTCTCGCTCTCTTTTGCGAATGTAGCCACCATATTGTACCTTGCCTCCACCTCACAACTCTGTCCTTCCTATAAGCTTAAATAGTCTTGATCTGGGTGTGAGTTCTGAGTCCCGTGACTCACGATTCTACAAAGATTCAGGTGCCGGCGATGCGGTCGGTGGCGAACCGAGCTCAAGTGGGAGTTCGAAGGCGTGGTGTTACTATGTCTTTTTCCGATGATATAGTGGAGCCAGTTGGGACGATCGGGGATCGTAGCATTTGGGGTATCTTCTTTTATTTTGGTTCCGTGGTGGACCTTGAGTGTAATCTGAATGATGGATGTTTATTTTGTATTTGTGAAGTGGCGATTAAGCCAACTATGTATCTCTTTCCTTATGTATTACATGGGTTGTGTGAAGATTACCTCACTTGCGACATTGCTTTCAATGCGGTTATGCCTCTAAGTGTGCCGACCGTGGGAGATATAACCGCATCGAGGCGTTACAAGTTAGTTCGAGCCATCCCGACTTGGCCCCTTGATTGTTTCTTTGGCGTTGTTGAGTCTAGAACAAAAATGTTTTGAGTCTTAGGATTATATATATGGATAGGATTCTTTTTACTCCCCGTCCTTAAACGCTTTCTGGTGAGGTCTCACGTGAAGTTTTGACTCTCCTCCCTCAAATTTCACTAAAAATTTTAGGATCACGGGTATCTTGGAATGTTCCGATGGTTTTGTGGCAGAACATTGTTCTTGGGCCTCGACATTTAGGGGTTGTGGCGGTGTCCGGGGAGTTGAGCTCCGGTGTTGTCGTCACAATTTTATCGTTCGTTCGGAATACGAGTTTGCCACATCGAAAATCTCTTTTTGATTGTTGGTGAGATCCCGATAATAATCTTTGAGAGCGGGGTATTGCCATGACTTCTATAACGGATGCTTTTGAAGGTCGAGGTACACGATTTCGAAGGTTTCTTGGTTATGTGTTGCGGATGGATACAATTTGGATCTAGGTATTGTTAGTTTGGGTGATATATTTTGTGTCCCTTTCCCCAACACAGTTGCATAACCAGAAAGTTTGGGAGTTTATTGGGATTCAAGTAGCTCTTAGCATTTCTTCCAGATATTTGGTTTGTGATTGGGTAATCCTTACCACTTATTTGTTCGATGTACCTTGTTATTTTTTTCCCCTTAATCAAGTGGCTTCTCACCTTAATGGGCGTGTGATGTTAACTTTGGAATTCATTCGTTCATCCTTGTTCGAATGTTTATTGTGAAGACTATATGTTGCAATTTCTATCCGTTGATTCAACTTGTCTATTCTATCAAAGTGCTAACGGATGTCACCCTCTTGGGATGGCTCCTAAGCGTCTGAATCCGGATCAATGATGGGGTCGTCAACCCTCCACCTCCCCTCCGCCTCCGGAGGGGCAACTATCATGGCAGCCACCAATGCCAATCTCGAGATGATTTTGCAACTCTTGCAAGCGTCCCAAGGGCAAGCAATCAAGGCCAAGGCAACAACCACCGCACTTTGCTACCCTCAATCGGTTCCTCGCTAATCAGCAAGTCTTTGGTTTTGCGAGGCCACAGGCGCCCGACATTGGCTTGTGGACATCTGCAAACATTTTGAATGTAGCAATGTCGGACACGAGGACTTTGTCAAGTTTGCCCGTTTCAACTCAAGGACCAAGCTTTGAGTGGTACCAAAATACAAAGATTCGAGGAGGTGTTCAACAGGATGAGTTCATGAGACTTTGAGCTCACCAATTCGAAAAGTGTTGTTGAGGCAATGAGGTTCCGCAATCTCAAGCAAGGCAACATGTATTTCAATACAATATCCATTCGAAACTTCGCCCGCTAAGCAAGGCGTCCTTGATGAAAAGTTTGATCTATCAATTGGGTGGTCAAAGATCCAATTAGCTCCGTGCTTTTGAGCGGAAAAGTATGATGAATTCTACAAAAACCTGAACGAAGCTGCCCAGCTCAAATGTGAGGCTTCTAAGAAGAGAATCGGGGATGAGTTCATCTTCTTCTTCCTCTCAAGTGGCAGCTAAGCGGCGAAGTTCTACCTTCCTCCTCCTCCGTTCGTCGGCCTTATCGGGAAAGAACTCGGTGGTGGGGATCTTCCCCACCCCAACCCATCGAACAAGTCTAATTCTCAAGCTCCAAGGTCAAATGCTCCTTATCCCGTCCGCTCTTGAGGTGACTTGCAACAAATGTCGGAAAAGGTCACTATCAACAAGTGCTTCAACCAAAGCGCCTTCGCCTCCTCCTCTGTGAAATCTTCAAGCAATGCGTGGTCAAGCATAATCCCGGCAAAGGTGAACATGATGAATGCAGCTAAGCGGAAATTCTTGATGTGATTGGGTAATCTTCGATTAATGATATTCGCAAAAGTCTTATTTGATCGGTGCATCCATTCTTTCATTTCAAGACCTTTTGCATCTAAGCATGAGTTGGTTTTTCAAATTTGCCAAACCTTTGGTTTGTCTCTCGGGTAAATTCATGCATGCAACTCCTTGGTTCGGATGTTTCTATCAAGATGGCGATTATAGATTTTGGCTAAACCAATTGTTCTTGGTGACTGGGATATTGATCTTATTCTTGGGATGGGGCTTTCGGCAAAGCTCCTTGATTGTGCTGCGGGAAATTCAATTGACTCACTCTTCTAATGATGTGATCATCTATGCCTCGTGATGAAACCATTGGTTGTTTTCTCTCAATGAGAAGGGCGAATTGGATGCTATCTCCGATTCGTCGTTTGTAGTACAAGATGTCTTTCGGAAGAGCTTCGGAATGCCTCCTCACGGCCGTTGAATTAGTTATCGATCTTGAGCGCCTTGAACCCGTTTAAAGCGTCCATACAAGCTTGGACCTAATGAGTTGAAGGAATTGAAGAAGCATCGATGAACAAGGCGTCTGGGTTTGATCGGAGAGTTCATCTCCTTGGGGTTGTGGTGTTCTTTTGTCCAAGAAGGATGGGCCGGACCGACTTTCGTCGATTACCGTCCATTGAATAAAAGACTATCAAGAACAAGTATCCACTTCCCAACATAATGAGCTTTTGAGCAACTCAAAGGTGCTAAAGTGTTCTCAAGCTTGACCTTGTTGGGTTATCATCAAATTCATTCGTGAACAAGATATTCCCAAGCACATTGAACAAGCTTTGGTTCTTATGAATATCTTGTCATGTCTTTCGGCCTTTCAATGCTCCTCCAACATTCTCTCGAATGATGAACTTCATCTTCAACCCTACACCAATGAATTCGTCTTGGTCTAGATGATATTTTGGTCTTCTCCAAGAATAAGAAGGATCATGCCAAACATTTGCGATTGGTGCTCGACAAGCTCGGAGTATCAATTCTATGAAGTTTTCCAAATGTGAATTTTGGCTTGATGAAGTGCTTTATCTTGGTCCATCATCTCCGCCAAGGGCATCCTGTTAATCAGAAGGTGTCGCGGTTGTGAATTGGGAACCTCCTCGAAATGTCAAGCCCGTTTTCTTGGACTTCAAGCTATTGCGAAGATTGTTGAAATTTCTCCAAGATTGCAAAGCCTCTTTCCAACCTCCTCGAAACATGAAGTACTGGTCTCGAGTGTATTGCTTTCAATACTCTCAAAGAAACTCGTCACACTCTGTCTTAACTCCTCTGAATCCAAGCCATTGAAGTTTTTGGATGCTTCTCTTCAAGGTCTCGGTCTTTGTGTTAATGCGAGAAGAGTTGTGGCCTATACCCTCTCTGAAGCCCAATGAAAAGAACTACCCCCCACGATCTTGAGTTGGCGGGGTTGTCCATGCATTGATAACATGGAAATCTCTTGTTAAGGAAAGTGGACATTTTCCCGATCACAAAGTCCAAGTATATCTTCCTCAAAACCTCAACCTCGGCAAACTCGATGGGTGAAATGATTAAAGTACAACCCAAGTATTGAATATACTCGAGGCAAGGCCAATGTATTCAGATGCTTTGGCGGGAAGGCTTCGGATTTAATCCTCAAGCCCTTCCAAGGATCTTTGGAAGCTTTCCAAAGCTGAATCTTCAAGTTGTTCCTCAAGGCTTTCTTGCCAACCTCATAGTCTCTCCTACTTTGGAAGACCAAATTGTGAGGCTCAACTCCTGGATACCATGGTGAAAAAGGTGAAGCGTGGTATCGACAAGGGCATTCAAATACAAGTGCTTCCACATTGATGACAAAGATACTCTTTTCTTGAGGACGGATTGTGGTTCAAAGGGTGATCTCGTAAAGTCATTATGAGGAGGCACAAATTCCCTTCTATCCATTCATCAGGAAATGAAAACCCAACCCGGTCATATTGGTGGTTGAAAAGTTTAAATGAATGAGTGTGATTTGCGAAGGGGAAACACCCAGGACCAGCGGCCCTCCAACCTTTGATTCTGGAAGGCAAGAAAACTTGTTTTATTTCAAATCAACGTGGAAAGTGCATCTTCTTTCTTGAAAGCTTCTGTGTCATTTTCCCTTTATGAAAACCCCATCGGTTCCCTAACACCCGGTTTCCCTTTCGGCACCCAATTGATCTCTTGGGCCGGGATTTTACCTCAATTTTGGGTTCGGGCCTGGCCCAACTTCTTTGCAAGCTTTCCACCCAAAAATGGCCAAGTCCAGAATCAAACCGAAATTGCCGGGGCTTTTATTTCCCGGTTGAATGGGAAATTGTCTTCCTCGGTTCTCCTAAAAACCCACGGTTGGGCGGCCCAGAAATTCCTAGGGAAAATTTCCTTCAATTGGCAAACGTTAGCCAACTTCTTTAACGCGCCCGGCGGAAATGTCAAAGTCACAAGGAATCTCAAACGGGCCAATCCGAAAAATTTAATTTAAAACCCTTTTTTCCCCAAATTC
>JAHIAM010012067.1:0-18549 GCA_021605205.1 Aegilops longissima
TGGTCCGACTATCCGGACACCCCTAGTCGAGGACTCCCTCGGTTGCCCAGAACCCAGGCTTCAATGACGATGAGTCCGTAGCGTTGATTGTCTTACGGCATTGCGAGGCTCGTTCTTCTCCAAACTCCATATACTTGCCGAATAGTGTCCGGCCCGATAAATGCTTTGCGCTCCTCCGACTACTCGCCCAATAATGGCCATCTTCCACGTGTTTGAATGAATCTGAAAAGCACAGGTATTTTTACAATATTCCCCTAAGCAGCGCAAAGGGCCGCTTATAAAAGGGGCAAGGATCTAGATCTGAGTCACATCATCCCCCTTTGAGCTTTCATAGGGCGCCTCTGACCAAAGCCCATTCCATCATGGGCCGATCGGCGGCTCCTCCTCTGCGCTCCGGCCCCCGACCGGAAGTGGGAAGATGCTTAGTCCCGCATAGCGAGCTAGTTATACTCAAGCCAAAGTTTCTTCCTCCGGCCTTCATGGTTCGGTTCGAGCGGACTTGCCACCTACAAGGCGAAAGCAAGCGGCGTCCCCGATCCCTCTAAAAGAAGCGGGTGTGCTTCATCTCTTATCTAGTAAGAGGACTCGGTTTCAATCCATCGATTTCTCCAGGGGCTCTTGGAGTTCTCTGGCCTCCAAGCTGCACCATCTTACTCCTGCCTCCATCTTGCACATCGCCTTGAACTTCATTGGCCCTTTGCGAGACTGTTCACAGGTGTCGAGGCTCATTTGGGCTATGGAAGAGAATATTATGCCTGGTTCCCCGTTCTCATGAGGTCAATATATCAAGTGGGCGGAGTAGAGCTATGGCGCATGTCGCGGGACGGATACTGTCAAGAACCCCAAAGAAAGGCGTCAGAAATGGCTTGAAATGGTTTTACATGGAGGGCGTCACGCTGCGGATCCGGACCGGATCGACCTTAGGAGTTCAGCAATGCTCCTCTGAAGAAGCGCCTAAGCTGGCCCTCGGAGCCCAGGAGAAAGATGGACAGGATGTCCGTTATTTGATGAGGCGAATAAGGTTCTTGGCTCATGCTGGGATGACCATGACAAGTCATGGCAATCTGCATTATAGAGAGTGCAGCCGCTCCAATGCATGAGCCACCCATGTGGGACTTCAGCGAGGAGGGCGATGCCACCGCCGCCATACAAAAGGCGGAGATCAGTCGCGAGAACTGGTGAAGATCTTGTCATGCCATGTACAAAGGAAGGAGGAGGATTTCCTCCGTGTCAACCTTGTGCAGGAGTTTTCTTGAATAATCCTCGAAGCTGGGTAAGCAAACATCCTTGTGACCTGTCCGATCCATATTCCGTAGTTAAATATCTCATTTCATGGTTTCTTGCGAGAGCTGCGGCGGACTATGGAGAAGATACACAGCCCGCCCCACAACAAGGATCCGGAGCGATCCCTCGATCCGACCTCGAAGGATCCGGATATAGCAGTGGAGTTGATCGGCCAGGTGTTCTACCAACAGCGCCGACAATGCTTTGGTAGCCATTCGGTTGATTACCGGAATACTTCCAGCCTACCGAGATGGCGAGACCAAGATCCCAAAACCATAATGACCCATCCATGCTTATTTTTTATCACCGTATACCAATGGTGTTTATGGCGGTACCTTAACCGGTAGTCGAACTGCGGCGGCTGGCCAACAAGGACTCTTGTGACCCTTGAGTTAAAAGTGTGGTCGGATCGAAACTCCGCCATAGCGGTATGGCATGTCACCATACTCCCAGGATTGATTCTGGAAGGCGTACTAAGCGCTGATGCTCTTTTCGAGGAAAAAGGCTTCGCCGAGGCCCAGGCAGGAGGGGCCCGTCGAACCTTCAGGACAAGCTTCAAAGCGGGTCCGGAGGCTGAAGCGAGCATGAGGCGTCGTCGGATGCTCCTCCGATGAGAGGATGCCCGACAGGTTGTCGCCACCAACTCGAGTGGAGGCGCCTTGAATCATAAGCGCCGCGCGGACAGTTCTTCGTGGCGCATGTTTCTCCCAGAGGCCTTGAATGCCTTTGATTCGGGAATCATCTCCGTGCCGCTCAAGATGGTCTAGCGAGCCACGCGAGCGAGTATGTGAAGGACATCTGGTGAGAATTTGGCGATTATATATGCGGTGGCCCGAGACTTAAAATAGTTAGAATAACTGATTTAAGGATCATTTGTTATCTGAGGATCTTCTGAGAAAGAATACCGATTGTCCAGGAGGTTGGAAGAGTCTGAGGCCCAACTTGAGGCCACACAAGCCGCTTCTGAGAACCCGAGAGACCCCTCTGGTAATATCGCTTGAAGATAAATAATTTATGAAGTCTGGCGGGTGTGTCATCGACAAAAACATTGCGGATGGCGCGGACTAGATCCGGACAAGCAGCAGCTCTTACACGGTTAAAGGCGGCGAGAGCATGCTACGAGGTGCGGACAGAAGAAAACCTCCAAGGCGCCAACACCAAGCTGGGTGAGGAACTAAGGATGTTAGGTGCCGGTTAGCGACTCCGTAAAGAATCGGCGCGCCGTCGCGGCATTTTCGATAAGTGCTTGGCGAACTTTGAAAGAGTTGGCGAGGAAGGCCACTAACATAAACATGTTTGTAGGTTTGCTCACGAGGTCGTCTGAGGAGGAGATGCCCGATTCTTGGTGATCTTCTTCCAATTTGCGTCGACTACTGACGACGAGTCCGTAGGTGATGAAAGGCATCGACCAAGCCTTGTGGCCATCTATCTCCTACCGTTGAGCGTTGGGGAGCTGGCGAGAGCGGCTTCAAGAGGAACGGCGCTTCCGGCTATGGAAGATATCGGCCTGCCGTCAAGGCCCGAGGGAGGCTGGGCCATGGTGAAGATCACGGTACACACAGGCTGACCCAAACCACATGGCGAGTCGGACTGTGGGGCGGATGGGATGGAATCCTGTAAGGCTAATTAATCTGACCAAGTACAATTGGCGCCAAGTATTCCCAACAAGATTGTAAATTAGATAGCCTATTAGATGGCATTGAGGAGGAATACAATGAGTCGAGTTGACTATGTAAAATATGACATGAAAGAATGTCTTCTAGCGGATTGTAGATCGTTTGTCATAAGCGGACCTTTTCGCCCGACCTCCGGACCCAATAGTCCGGTGTGTCCCATAACTACCTTCATGGTTATATAAGAACCGTGGTATGCATGGAGACCGAGGCGTAGGGTCATTGTTGCTGTATCAGGACAAGTGCCCAACTAGTTATGTTATATTACATGGGTAGTATCTTCGGGGAGAATAGTTCCATTAAGGGTTCCTTTAGCTGGGATGCATGCCCTAAAGTGCATGTCAAAGCTGCTATAAAAGCAGAAAATCATAAAGGGCAGATATGTAAATAGTTAAAATCATCTTTCAGTTCACCAGAATATTCCCTTAGAATGCTAGCTTTACTTCACCCGATCACGAGTACACATCAATTTTGACCAGCGATAACAATCGCGAGAGGTGCTCCTTTACCTCCTAGCGAACAATGGGGAGCGTGGGGTAAGCAAAGAGGCGAGCAACCCAGCTTGGCCAAAACTTAAGTCATATCGATGCATATAATGGTGAATGAAAGGTACATGCGGAAGTTTAGCGCATGTGTTGGGCATAAAGCCCATATAAATAAACACATTAAAGAAGCCCCGGAGTATAATAATGGCGGACAATAGCGTCAAGTGTCTCGCGAAAAAGCGCCAAAGCGAGCCTCTAGAGGCTACAAGAAGAAGAAGGGGAAGGAGAGAAATGAAGACAGCAAAAAGCAAAAAATAAAGAATGCGGATGGAGGAAGGAGGCGAACTTGGAGTCAGGCACTTAGGCGTAGAATCTTCGTGAGCGGGCTGCGTTCCATGGGTTCGGCTCGAGGTCGGTTATCCGATGCGTTTCATGGGCGGTATGCTCCGCCGGTCGAGGACACAGTCGATGATGAAGGACCTTCCCATTTGGGCTTGAGTTTGTCCTTTTTCTTGTCCGTGAGGCGTAGAACTAGTTAAGCCAGCGTTATAAGCTTTGGCCCGTACTTCTGCTTTGATATCTTGAGCTCGCTGTTGATAGAATCGGAGCGAGCTTTTGCCGCGTCGCGCTCCTCCTCCAATCGCGTCAAAGCTATCACTGCCGATCAAGCTCGGCTTCTCTTTCTTCATACATGTCGCTTTTCGAGTGAGTCATGTATTATGTCGCGAGCAAGGCTGCCTCTGCTGCGTACCCATGAAGAATGGTGTGAATCGGGTAGTGCGATTGGCGTAGTCCGCAGCCCCAGTCTGTCGAGCTCCTCAACCCGGTCGTGTTAGATTCCTTGAGGACCGCACTAGTGCAGGTTTAATGCCGCTCATTATTAGACCATTTGCCGTTAGACTTGGCGTTGGTTTGAGGTGATAGGCGAGGCGTGTCGAGCTTGATCCCCATGTTTTTGCACCATGATTTGACCTCGCCGGCCGTGAAGTTGGTGCCATTATCGATGATGATCTTGTGGGGACACCGTAATGGTGCACTACCCACGATATGAAGTCTATCCTTTGGTCGGATTCGGCCGTTTAATGAGTTTGGCCTCTATCCATTTGGTGAATTTATCCACCATGACCAATAGGTATTTTGCTTGTGGGTTCCTCCTTGAGGGTCCAACCATGTCAAGCCCCAGGACATGAGGCGGTCGGTGATGGGTATAGTTTTAAAAGGCGGTGATTGGGTGGCATGTGGCTTTAGTTAGCAAAAAGGCGGCAACCGACGCATCGTTGGACTAAGTCCTGCGCATCTGCCGGCCCGTCGACAATAAAATCTGTCTGAAGGGCCTTGCCTACAAGGGTCGGGCTGCTTGGCGTGGTGCCCACCAGTCCGGCATGAATTTCAGCCGGGAGGTTTCGCCCTTCCTCTTGGAGATGCACCTTTGAAGGACTCGGTGGTGCTTTTCTTATAAAGCTCTCCTCATGGACTTTATAGGCTTTAGGCGCCTTACTATACTGGCGAGCCTCATTTTGGTCTTCGGGAGTTCTGCCTAGTTAGGTAGGCTAGGAATGGTTCAGATCCGCGAGCGATAACGCCATTATTTGAATGCGAGAGGTGTTATCTCGGGGGTGGAGCCTCGGTTGTGTCGAGTGTTGGCGTCGGTGGTGCGGTTGGAGTCGGATTATTATTGCGGACTCCCTTCCCATAGTATGGATGGCTTGAACAGCCGTTCCAAAAAGATATTGGGTGGGGCGGCATCGCGTTTTGCACCGATCGTGCGCCAATATCCGCCGCTGGTTGTTATCCGGGCTATATGATGAAATTGAGCCCTTGAACCGTGCTCACATTTTAGGACCGCATTGCGGTATGCTGCCATTTTGGATCTTTGGCGTCAAAGTCTCCGTTTATTTGGGATATTGCGAGGTTTGAATCGCGCACCTCTAAGCGTTTAATGCCCATGGAGCTGCCATCCGGAGCCCGTGCGTGAGAGGCCTCGTATTCGGCTGCGTTGTTGGAGTCCGTATACATTATCGAAGGGCGTGGACTGTGTCCCGGTTGGGGGCGTCGGGGCAACGCCTTGACCCGAGCCGCCAACATTTGGAGCCGTCAAAGTGCATGATCAATTGGAGTATCGCCCGTACTCTTTAGGGAGTTGGCTTGTCCATTCGACCACGAAGTCGGCCAAAACACTGCGACTTAATAGCTCGCCGTGGCTTATAAGTTATATCGAATGGGAGGAGCTCTATGGCCCATTTAGTAATCCGGCCCGTCGGCGTGGCGGTTGTTTATAATGTCATTAAGAGTACTTGGGAGGCTACCGTTATCGAACACTCTTGAAAGTATGTGTCGCAGCTTCGGGATACCATGAACACAGCGTATGCTATCTTTTGATAGTGTGATAGATACAGGACTTGCATGGAGGTTAGGGCGGTGGACACATAATAAACCGGTTTTGAATAGGGAACGGTGTCGTCCGTTTCTCGTTCGACAGCCAACCTTGCGACAACTTGATGTGTTGCGGCGATGTATAATAGCATTGAGTTCCCCACGTTGGGCGCTGCCGGAGGCTGGTTGTTGCCAAAATGGCCTTTATTTCTTGAGTCGGCCGTAGCGGCATCAAATCCACTCGAAGTGTTGGTGCGTGGAGGAGGAGATGAAAAGAGGTAATGCCTTTTCTCCTAAGCAGGAGATAAAGCGGCTTAGAGCGCTACGCATCGATCAATTTTTGTATTTGTTTGAGGTCTTTTGGAATATCCAATTGTGTGAGCTCGAATCTTAGCTGGGTTTGCTTCAATTCCTCTACGGACACAATGAAGCCGGGGAGCTTTCCGGTGGAGCACCTGACGCATTTTGGATTGAGCTTGATGTCATATTTTCGAAGATTGTCGAATGTGAGCCTCAAGTCATCTACTAGGATTTCGGCGTGCTTGCTTTTGGTGACCCGTCATCTACATATCTTCCAACATTTTGGCGATATATTCTAGCGGACGTTTTGAGCCCAAAGGGCATTGTGTTTGAAGCGAGCGGGCGTATGGAGTGATGAATCTTGTTGAAACTTGGTCCAGCTCCGCCATCTTGATTTGATGGTAGCCGGATCTGCGTCGAGGAAGCACAGCTTGTGATGCGATGTCTGTAGCGTCGATGATTTGATCAATTCGAGGGAGGAGAGGATCCTTTAGGTAAGCCTTATTAAGGTCTTTGAAATCAACACATAGGCGGCGAGAGTTTATCCTTCTTTGGTACCATCACCGGGTTTGCTAGCCGGTCCGGATGTTTATATCTCTGATGAATCCGGCCTCAAAAGTTTGGCTAGCTCCTCTCCATAACTTTATCTCTTGAGTTCGGAAAAAGCGTCGAAGACCTTTGTTGGTAAGCTTGAATCCTTTTAGGATGTTTGAGGCTGTGCTCGGCCTAGGCGGCGATGAGGATTCTGGCATGTCGAAGGGTGCCGAGCAAAGATGTCCCGATTTTCTTGTAGAAATTCTCGTAGTCTTGGCGTCTACATCAGGGGTTTAATTATGCCCCGATGGAGGCCTTCTTTGCAAGGTCCGTTGGGTGGACTTGGAACTTGACTATTTAATCAGCTGGTTTAAAAGAGGTGGACTTGGATCTTTTATCAAGTATCACATCGTCCACTGCATTCACCGTGGAAGCGCTTGTCGCAGTGAGTTCATCGGACGCTAGGGCTTCGGATAGTGCCTCGAGGGCTAGTGCGGCCATCTTATTTTCGGTAGCGGAGTGCTATGTTCGGATCACTAGCGAGTGATGATTCCGTTGGGGCCAGTGCATTTTAAGCTTCATGTACCCATAATAGGGTATAGCTTGAAAATTGTGAATGCCTCTCGTCCTAATAAAGCATGGTATCCATTGTTGAGCAGGGACACTTGAAATGTGACCTCCTCGGACCTGTAATTGTCCGTGGCCGAACACTATGTCGGCGTGATTTTTCACGTGCGGACATGCTTCCGGTTGAGGATTATTCCTCTAAAGGTTGTCTTTGCCGCTCAATCAGGTTCAGTCTATTTCCATTTTTGGTAGGGTTTCCTCATAGATGAGGTTTAGTCATTACCGCCATCCATGAGTACCTTAGTAAAGTAGCAAAGCGTCTACTATCGATTTGAGGACCAATGTGGTTAGGTGCCCTTGAGTTGAATTTAGGTTAAATCCTTTGGCATTGAAGGTAATAGCTGTGTCCTCCATGGATTTATTGTTGCTACTTGGTAGACTTGACAAGGTTTTGAGTTGTCGTTTTCGCATGTTATTTGATCGAAAGTCTCGAAAATTGATAACACCGTCTTTGGTGTTCTTTGAGCTTTGGATTACGAAGCTAGAAGCTCTTCGCCACTTTGGCCACTGCCGTAGTATCCAACATGCTCGAGGCTATGAGTTGGAGTGGCGCCCTCGTGGTATGAATTTTGCGAGTCCGTTTAGCCAACCCTCGATCTGGTTCCGTTACCCTTTAGGGGTTTTGGTTTTTGGTATTCAACCCGGTGCTTGATAATGATGCACCCTTTTGTTAGGACTAAGGATGTATTCGGGCGGATTATCCCAAATTTACTTTCGGTTTTCGGGCGCTCTCCATACATACGGTACTTTTATGCGATGGTCACCAAGTCGAAGCGTGTGATTTATGACAACTTATGGCGTTTAAGATTCCCTTATCCGTGCAATTATTACGAAGAAGATTGGTATTCGTCCTCCTCTCGGCAGATCCTTTATCCTGTTTATAACGAGAGGAATCGGCCCGATAATGATGTCTTGTTTGGCGGGATCTTGCCTTGAATTGAGAGAGATCGCTAATGTTTGGAGTGAGGCGGGTGGCACTAAATCGGAACCCCGTCAATTTAGGACTCAAGGGCGGAAGTTTCCGAACTCGGAAAGCTTGGATTTTTGGTGCTATCCAATGAGTCCGACACTTGCTGACTTTAAGTTCGAGGGCTTGATCGACATCCTCCCTCGCGAGGAATCCGGCATGGAGGGATCGAGAATCGGACGTAGCTAGTCCTTAAGATAGGAGAAGAGTGGCGCGTTGCTCCTCTATCACAGCAACATGATGAGTAGCACAGGGAGAGTTGATCTCTCTCGGATCGGTTTTAGGCCCGATCCGGTCGTAATCGTGGCGACTCCCGGGCGACGTCGATCCAAGAGCTGGTTTATGGAGGAGAGCTCGATCGGATCTAACTATTCGGCAAGTTCGAGGCCGACATGGAAATTGGTTTTGATATTTCGAGAGGTCATCGATATCGTATGACAGCGAACTAGCGGTCATGAAAACCGCCTAGCTATGAAGATCGACGGGTGGCCAAAGCTTCTTTGGCGATGGTATAAATCTTCAAAAGGCAGATGAGGCATCCTACACGATGGTGATAGCACGAGGAACTCTCAATGAAAGCACCAATATCGGGTGTCAAAACCGGCGGATCTCGGGTAGGGGTCGAACTGTGCGTCTAGGCCCGGATGGTAACGAGGAGACAAGGGACACGATGTTTTTACCCAGAGTTGGAGCCCTCTCGATGGAGTAATACCCTACTCACCTTGATTAATATTGATGATATGGGTAGTACAAGAGTAGATCTACCACGAGATCAAGGAGGCTAAACTCTAGAAGCTAGCCTATGGTATGATTGTTGTTAGATCCCTCTGGACTAAAACCCTCAGGTTTTATATAGACACGGATGAGGGGAGGGTTACAGTCGGTTACAATGGTAGGAGATCTACATATCCGTGTAGCGTAGCTTGCCTTCCACGCAAGAGAAAGTCCCATCCGGGACACGGGGCAGAAGTCTTCAATCTTGTATCTTCATAGTCTTGAAGTGGAAGCGTGGCGATAGTCAGGCTATCCGGACACCCTAGTTGAGGACTCCCTCAAAGCTTGATATCTTCGTTTTCGCGTAGCTCCTTGATGACTTGTCCTTCCTTCTGAATCCTTGCTTCTCCATGAGGTCTTGATTCATAACGATCATCTCTACTCCTTCTCTCTCTGGTGGTGATTCTTCTCTTCTGCTTCTTCTTTTTGGGAGAATCTTCTCTTCTTTTGGTGAGGGCCGTGCACTCATTAGAATAGTCTATGGGTCTTCCTGAATGTATGTAATTTCGCTCTCGACTAGAAGATCTTTTGTCATTGTGGGACCTTGGCTTGGAGCTTCTCTCTTACTTCTACTCTTGTAGAATTTGTTGAAGTTCTTCACCATTAAGCTCAATTCTTCATTGAAGGTTTGTTTCTCACTTGATGATGTGGGGGCTTCGCTTGAGGCTTTATGCACCACTTGATTTGTTGTGAAGTTCCTCCATATCAGCAGGTGACATCTCTTGAGCAACAATTCTTCCAATGACTTTTGTTGGCTTGAGATCTTTGTAATTGGGCTACGGTATCAATGTACTGCGGTATCATATTTTCCATCCAAGGCTCTTAGGATCTTCTTGATGATGAATCTATCGGTCATCTCTTCACTTCCTAAGTTGGCAATCTCATTTGTGATAAAACAAGCCTAGAGTACATTTCAACACCTTCACCATCCTTCATTTTAACTTGTCAAGTTGACTTTGAAGAACATCAACTTGGATTCCTTGCGGTCGGTACCCTCATGCATATCAATCAAAGTATCCGAATTTCCTTTGCATTCTCAAAGCGGCTGATTTTGTTGAATTCTTGAGCACAATCATTGAAGAGGATATCACAAGCTTGAGCATTGTATTGCAGCATCTTCAACTCTTCGCGCTAGCTTCACGGTTCAGTTCTCTCCCATCAAAGAATTCACCTTGCAAGCCAATACACACAATAGCCCAAGCGGCGGGGTTATGTCAGAATATGCATTTTCATCTTATGCTTCCAATTAGCAAAATTAGTACCATCAAAGTAAGGACATCTCGATGATAATTTCCTCGCTAGGCGCCATACTCTCCTAGGTTGTGAAACCAAGGCTAACTACCAAAAGCTATGGAAATCAAAGTAAATGGAGACCAAAGCTCTAATACCACTTGTAGGATCGAAAGTGTTGGGCAGCGTTGCAGAAAATAAAAAATTCTACGGTTTCACCAAGATCTATCTATGAGTTCATCTAGCAGAGAGAGAGAGTGCATCTACATACCCTTGTAGATCATGGCGGAAGCGTTCAAGAGAAGCGAGGTTGAGGAGTCGTGCGTCGTGATCCAAATCGCCGATGATCCTAGTGCTGAGCGGACAGCACCTCGCGTTCAACTGCGTATGGTTGGGAAGGCGTCTCCTCCTTCTTGATCCGGCAAAGGGAAGGAGGTTGATGAAGATCGACATCACTGACGTGGTGGTGGATCGGCAAAATCTTGGCAGGGGCTTGTGGCGTCTGCGAGAGGAGGTGTAAAGGGGATGAGGGAGGCGCCAGAGCATGGGTGCGTGCCCTCCTCCCCTCTTTATATATGCCCCTAGAGGCGCGGCCCTGAGATGGGATCTCCAAGGCGGCGGCAGTGCTCCCCCAGCCGGTGGGCGCCCCTGGGTTTCCCAACCTAGGCGGGGGGCCAAGAGGCGCACCAGCCACCGAGGCTGGTTCCCCTCCACTTCAGCCATGGGGCCCTCCGGAATAGATGGACCCAGGACCCTTCCCGTGGTCCCGGTACAATCTACTAGTGACCCCAAAACTTTCCTGATGGCGAGCCTGACTTCCTATATATAATTCTTTATCTCGGACCATTCCGGAACTCCTAAATGGCGTCGGGATCTCATCGAGGACTCAGAACAACTTTTCGGTTACTGCATACTCATATATCTACAACCCAGCGTCACCAAACCTTAAGTGTGTAGACCCTACGGGTTGGAGACATGCGAGACATAATGCCAGCCTCTCCGATCAATAAACAACAATGGGATCACGGATACCCATGTTGGCTCCCACATGCTCCTCGATGATCTCATCGGATGAACCCACGATGTCGAGGATTCAAGCAACCCCGTATAAATTCCCTTTGTCGATCGATGCGTTACTTGCGAGGATTAGATGATACGGTATCTCAATACCTCGTTTAATCTAGAATTCTGAGCGAAGTCACTTTACTAAATCGTAGTAATGCATGATCCGTGACGAAGACTTGATCACATTGAGCTCATTATGATGATGCATTACTGGGTGGGCCCGGAGATACCTCTCCATCATGCGGAGTGACAAATCCAGTCTCGATTCGTACCAACCGCGGACACTTTCGGAGATACAGTAGTGCACCTTTATAGTCACCCGATTCACGTTGTGACGTTTGGCACACAAAGCACTCCCACGGTGTCAAGGTTGCACAATCTCATTGTCTAAGGAAATGATACTTGACATTTGGAAAAGCTCTAGCTAAGCGAACTACCGATCTTTGAGCTATGCTTAGGATTGGGTCTTGTCCATCACATCATTCTCCCAATGATATGATCCCTTTATCAATGACATCCAATGTCCATAGTCGAAACTATGACTGTCTGTTGATCAGCGAGCTAGTCAACTAGAGGCTCACTAGGGACACGTTGTGGTTTATGTATTCACACGTGTATTCACGATTTCGGATAACACAATTATAGCATGAATAATAGACTATTATCATGAACAAAGAAATATAATAATAACCATTTTATTATTGCCTCTAGGGCATATTTCCAACACTCTCCCACTTGCACTAGAGTCGGTCATCTAGTTACATTGTGATGAATTGAACACCCATAGAGTTACGGTTGTTGATCATGTTTTGCCCTAGGGAGGTTTAGTCGATGGATCTGCTACATTCGAGTCCATATGTACTTTACAAATATCTATGTCTCCATCTTGAACATTTTCACGAATGGAGTTGAGCGGCAACTGATGTGCACTGTCTTCTTGTGAAGCACAGGCTCCTTGGCAAGTGCAATAGCTCCAGTGTTGTCACGGAAAGAGTCGATCGGCCCTGACGCATTGGGTATGACTCCTAGGTGGTGATGAACTCCTTCACCCAGTTGCTTCATCACGCTGCCTTGAGGCTGCCATATATTCCGCTTCATGTAGATCCACCTTGCGGCGCTTTGCACAGCTGTTGCACGTCTGCCCCACCATTCAAAATATACGTGTCCGGTTTGTGACTTAGAGTCATCGGATGCAATATCGAAGCTAAGCGTCGATGTAACCCTTCTGACGAGCTCTTCGTCACCTCCATTGATGAGAAACATGTCCTTAGTCCTTTTAGGTACTTCACGATATTCTTGACCGTTGTCCGGTGTTCCTTGCAAGGATTACTTTGGTACCTTCCTACCAAACTTCTGACAAAGGTTTATCATCAGTCGGTACGAGCATAGCATACATAATAGATCCTATGGGTGAGGCATGAGGGATGACACTCATCTCTTCTTTATCTTCTGAGTGGTGGGGGCATTGGGCGAGACTCAATCTCACATTTTGCAATACAGGCAAGAACCCTTTCTTGGACTGATCCATATTGAAATTTTCAATATCTTATCAAGGTATGTGCTTGTGAAAGACCTATGAGGCGTCTTGATCTATCCTATAGATCTTGATGCCTAATATGTAACAACTTCTCCAAGGTCCTTCATTGAAAAAAATTATTCAAGTAGGCCTTAATGGAGTCCAAAAGTTCTATATCATTTCCCATCAAAGTATGTCATCTACATATAATATGAGAAATGCTTTCTGAGCTCCCACTCACTTTCTTGTAAATGCGGGCTTCTCCATAAGTCTGCAAATAGCTAGCAGCTTTCATCTCATCCATGAATGTTCCAACTCAAGATGCTTGCACCAGCCCATAAATGGATCTTTGGAGCTTGCATACCTTATTAACATTCTAAGGTAAACAAAACCTTCCTGCTGCATCATATCAGTTCTTCCTTAAGATGGCCATTAAGGAATGCTGTTTTGGCGTCCATTGCCATATCTCATAATCATAGTATCGGCAATTGCTAACATGATTCAGACGGACTTTAAGCTTAGCTACGGAAGTATGTCTCATCGTAGTCAACCCCTTGAACTTGCCGATAACCCTTAGCGACAAGTCGAGCTTTATAGATGGTAACATTACCGTAAAGCGTCAATCTTCTTCTTAAAGATCCATTTATTTTCTATACGGCTACGCCGATCATGAACAAGTATCGTCAAAGTCCATACTTCATTTTCATACATGGATCCTATCTCGGATTGCATGGCTTCAAGCCATTTGTTGGAATCTGGGCCGCCGCCCGCTTCTTCATAGTTCGAAGGTTCACTTTGTTGTCTAACAACATGATTTCAGGAGACAGGGTTGCCATACCACTCTGGTGTGGAGCGATGTCCTCGTGGACCCTCTGATTCGGTAGTAACTTGATCCAAAGTACCTTGATCATCATCATTAACTTCCTCTTCGGTTAGTGCTGGCACCCGGGGAACATCTTCTGAGCTGCGCTACTCACGGTTCAAGAGGTAGTACTTCATCAAGTTCCACTTTCCTCCCTTACTTCTCTCGAGAGAAAGCTCTTTCTCGAAAGGACCGTTCTTGGCAACAAAGATCTTGCCTTCGGATCTGAGGTGAAGGTATACCCAATGGTTTCCTTAGGGTATCCTATGAAGGCGCATTTTTCCGACTTGGGTTCGAGCTTTTCGGGTTGAAGTTTCTTGACATAAGCATCGCATCCCAAACTTTTAGAAACGACGACTTAGGTTTCTTCCCAAACCATAATTCATCGATGCCGTCTCAGCGGTTTAGGCGGTGCCCTATTTAAAAGTGAATGTAGCTGTCTCTAGGCGTATCCCCAAAATGATAGCGGTAAATCGGTAAGAGACATCATGGATGCATACGATATCCAATAAAGAATGCGATTACGATGTTATTTTTACACCGTTCTGTTTGAGGTGTTCAGGGTACGTGAGTTGTGAAGCGATTCCACATTTCCTTAAGTCAATTCAAATTCGTGACTTAAGTATTCTCCTCCACGATCGATCGTAAGAACTTTATCTTTCGATCCGTTGATTCTCTACCTCATTCTGAATTCCTTGAACTTTTCAAGGTCTGGAACTTGTGTTTCATCAAGTAGACATACCCATATCTAGTCAAATTCGTCGGTGAGAGTGAGAACATAACGTTATCCTCCATGAGCCTCAGCGCTCATTGGACCCTTTTGTCGGTATGTATGATTTCCAATAAGTTGGTTGCTCGCTCCATTATTCGAGAGAAGTGAGAGTCTTGGTCATTTTGCCCATGAGGCATGGTTGCATGTGTCAAATGATTCATAATGAGAGACTCTAAAGTCCATCGGCATGGAGCTTCTTCATCGCTAAACAGTAATATGACCAAGGCGGCGATTACCACAAGTATAGTGGGACTATTGTTATCAACTTTACATCTTTTGGTATTCACACTATGAATATGTGTAACATCACGTTAGAGATTCATTAAGAATAAACCATTGACCATCGGGCATGACCATAAAACATATCTCTCATTTAAATAGAACAACCATTGTTCTCGTTTAAATGGTAGCCATCTCGTGATAGCGAGATCCGGATACAATGTTCATGCTCAAAAGCGCTAAATAACAATTATTGAGGTTTAAAACTAATCCGTAGTAAATGTAAGTGGTGTTGCCGGCGATCACATCGACCTTGGAACCATTCTAAGCCCGCGTAATCCTTCGTCCTTCCGGGTCTCAAACATTCCGCGCTCACTTTGAGTTACAAATATCAACGGCTTGCCGATATCAAATACCGAGGAGCTACTACAAGTAATGGTAGTACACATCAATTACATGTATATCACATATACCTTTAGTGTTCTTGCCGACCTTGTATCCGTAAATATTTGAGGCGATTAAGCTTCAGGTCTTCAGCTTCCTTGCAATAAAAGCACTTTGGATTCCGAGAACGGGTCCATTCTTTGACTTCTTCCGGCAAGCTGTCTTACGAGTAACAACTCCCTTACCGTCCTTCTTGAAGTTCTTCTTACCCTTGCCTTTCTTGAACTTAGTGGTTTTATTCACCATCAACACTTGATGTTATTTCTTGATCTCTACCTCGCTGATTTCAGCATTGAATATACCTCAAGAATGGTCTTTTCCATCCCACCGTATTGAAGTTCATCACTAAGCTCTTGTAGCTCGGTGGAAAGCGGTGAAGGATTCTGTCGATAACCGCGTCATCAGGAGATTAACTCGGTGAGTTAAGCGGTTGTACCTTGACATTTTAGTATGTGCTCCTTGTGAACTATTTTCCTCCATCTTACAGCTAAAGAACTTGTAGAACTTCATATCTCTCGACCGGGCATGAGCTTGAAAACCATTTCAGCTCTAACATATCATATGCTCCGTGTTGCTCAAAGCGCTTTTGGAGCCCGGTTCTAAGCGTAAAGCATGCCGCCTTGAGCGAGGAGTAATCATCGGCCGCGAGGACTGCCAGCGTTCATAACGTATTGGTTCTACGGGATGGGAGCTTCACCTAAGCGGTGCTTCTAGGACATAATCTTTCTTTGCAGCTATGAGGATGATCCTCGGGTTCGAACCAGTCCATTATAGTTGTTGCCATCATCTTTCAACTTGGTTTTCTCTAGGAGCAGCGTTGAAGTTGAGGTGGACATGGCGTTGGCCATTTGATCTACAAGACATATTTGCAAAGGTTTTTAGACTAAGTTCATGATAATTAAGTTCATCTAGTCAAATTATTTAATGAACTCCACTCGGATTAGACATCCTCTAGTCATCTAAGTGATACATGATCCGAGTCGACTAGGCGTGTCCGATCATCACATGAGACGGACTAGTCATCATCGGTGAACATCTCCATGTTGACCGTATCTTCCATCGACTCATGTTCGACCTTTCGGTCTCTTGTGTTCGAGGCCATGTCGTACATGCTAGGCTCAATCAAGTTGACCTAAGTGTTTATGCGTGTGTAAATCTGTCTTACACCCGTTGTATGTGAGCGTTAGAATCTATCACACCCGATCATCACGTGGTGCTTGAAACAACGAACTTTACATAGCGGCGCTGCAGTTAGGGGAACACTTTCTTGAAATTATTATGAGGGTCATCTTATTTACTACCATCGTTCTAAGTAAACAAGATGCAAAAACATGATAAACATCACATGCAATCAAATAGTAGTGACATGATATGGCCAATATCATATAGCTCCTTTGATCTCCATCTTGAGGCTCCATGATCATCTTCGTCACCGGCATGACACCGTGATCTCCATCATCGTGTCTCCATGGGGTTGCTGTAAACTATTACTTCTACTACTATGGCTAACGGTTTAGCAATAAAGTAAAAGTAATTACATGGCGTTGAATCAATGACACGCAGGTCATAAATAATTAAGACAACTCCTATGGCTCCTGCGGTTGTCATACTCATCGACATGCAATTCGTGATTCCTATTACAAGAACATGATCTCATACATCACATATATATCATTCATCATTCATCACAACTTTTGGCCATATCACATCACAATCACATGCTGCAAAAACAAGTTAGGCGTCCTCTAATTGTTGTTGCATGTTTCTGATAGCTGCAATAGGGTTCTAGCAAGAGCGTTTTCTTACCTACGTAAAAGCCTGGCGTGATTTGCCAACTTCTATTTACCCTTCATAAGGACCCTTTTCATGAATCCGCTCCAACTAAAGTGGGAGAGCGGACACCCGCTAGCCACCTTATGCAACTAGTGCATGTCGATTCGGTGGAACTTGTCTCACGTAAGCGTGCGTGTAAGTTCGGTCGAACGCTTCATCCCACAATACCGCTGAAGCAAAATAAGACTAGTAGTGGCAAGAAAGTTGACAACATCGCCCACAACAAATTTGTGTTCTACTAGTGCAAAGAGAACTACGCATAGACCTAGCTCATGATGCCCTTTGTTGGGGAGCGTTGCGGAAAATAAAAAAATTCTGATTTCACCAAGATCTATCTATGAGTTCATCTAGCAGCGAGAGAGAGTGCATCTACATACCCTTGTAGATCGCGGCGAAGCGTTCATGAAGCGGGTTGAGAGTCGTACTGCGTCGTGATCCAAATCATCGATGATCCTAGTCTTTGAGCAGACTGACCAGCATCGCGCCCAATATCGACCCTATCCAAAAAGGAACTTCGCGGTCCACCAAGGATAGACCCGCATATTGAAGCGCTTTGCAAGGTGGATATCATTACATCAACATTACATAATAGATGGGGATACAAACATAAAGGCACAAATGCCACAAGAATACATCAACATCATATACAAGATCAACATCCAGACTACGGATGAAACATAAACGAAGCTCAAGCGACATCCACCACTAGCCAGGCTGCCGACACGGAACCTATCCCTGATCGAAGAAGCGGAAGAAGAACTCCAAAACAGACAAACATCGCTCTCGCGTCATGATCATCGCAAACACATACACACTGTGGCGGTGGTGTAGTGTCTGTGAGCCACGAGGACTCGACAATCCCATTACCATGGGTATCAAGACTAGCAAAGCTTAATGGGAAAGGAAGGGGTAAAGTGGTGAGGTTGCAGCAGCGACTAAGCATATATGGTGGCTAACATCGCGCAAATGAGGCGAGAGAGAAACAAAGGCAGCGATTCGTCAACTAGTAATGATCAAGAAGTGATCACGAACTCCTACTTCGTCGAGACATAACCCGAAACCGTGTTCTCCTCTCGATCAACCCGAAAAGAGACACTCACAGTTACGCTTTACGGTTGGTGTATTTTAGAAGAGTTTGCTTCAAGTTTACTACAACGGATATTAACAAATTCCCATACGCCACATAAGCGCGGGCACAGCCCTCGAAAGTTTATACCTGCGGGGTGTCCCAACAGCCCATGATAAGCTCTCGCGATCAGCGAAGGATATTCCTTCTTCCGGAAGACCCGATCAGTCTTGGAATCCGGCTACAAGACATTTAATGACAATAAAACAAGACCAGCGAAGCCGCCGGATGTGCCGACAAATCCCGATAGGAGTTGCCGCATACCTCGTTCTCGGGCTGCCGGATAAGTCAAGCTCACGATTAAAACCAACCCTCGAGTTGCCCGTGGTGGCCCCTTGATCTCTCGGTTCGGACCAACACTTTCGAAGGAGCGGCGGGGGGCTAAATAAAGATGACCCTTGGGCTCCGAAACCCAAGGGAAAAAAGGCATAGGTGAGGCAAATGGTAAAACCAATGTTGGGCCTT